>JAWZYT010004398.1:2500-30000 GCA_034508575.1 Petrolisthes manimaculis
GGCGAGTAATGAGTGGCGAGTAATGAGTGGCGAGTAATGAGTGGCGAGTAATGAGTGGTGAGTGGCGAGTAATGAGTGGCGAGTGGCGAGTGGCGAGTAATGAGTGGCAAGTAATGAGTGGCAAGTGGCAAGTAATGAGTGGCAAGTAATGAGTGGTGTGTAATGAGTGGCGAGTAATGAGTGGCGAGTAATGAGTGGCGAGTGGCGAGTAATGAGTGGCAAGTAATGAGTGGCGAGTAATGAGTGGCGAGTGACGAGTGGCGAGTAATGAGTGGCGAGTAATGAGTGGCGAGTAATGAGTGGGGAGTGGCGAGTAATGAGTTTCGAGTGGCGAGTGGCGAGTAGTGAGTGGCGAGTAATGAGTGGCGAGTAATGAGTGGCGAGTGGCGAGTAATGAGTGGCGAGTAATGAGTGGCGAGTAATGAGTGGCGAGTGGCGAGTGATGAGTGGCGAGTAAAGAGTGGCGATTGGCAAGTAATGAGTGGCAAGTAATGAGTGGTGAGTAATGGGTGGCGAGTGTTGAGTGGCGAGTAATGAGTGGCGAGTGGCGAGTGGCGAGTAATGAGTGGCGAGTAATGAGTGGCGAGTTATGAGTGGCAAGTAATGAGTTGCGAGTAATGAGTGGGGAGTAATGAGTTGCGAGTGGCGAGTAATGAGTGGCGAGTAATGAGTGGCGAGTGGCGTGTAATGAGTGGCGAGTAATGAGTAGCGAGTAATGAGTGGCGAGTGGCGAGTACTGAGTGGCGAGTAATGAGTGGCAAGTGGCGAGTAATGAGTGGCGAGTGGCGAGTGGCGAGTGTTGAGTGGAAAGTAATGAGTGGCAAGTAATGAGTGGCGAGTAATGAGTGGCGAGTTGCGAGTAATGAGTGGCGAGTAATGAGTGACGAGTAATGAGTGGCGAGTAATGAGTGACAAGTGGCGAGTAATAAGTGGCGAGTAATGAGTGGCGAGTGGCGAGTAATGAGTTTCGAGTGGCGAGTAATGAGTGGCGAGTAATTAGTGGCAAGTAATGAGTGGCGAGTGGCGAGTAATGAGTTGCGAGTGGCGAGTGGCGAGTAATGAGTGATGAGTAATGAGTGGTGACTGGCGAGTAATGAGTGGCGAGTGGCGAGTAATAAGTGGCGAGTAATGAGTGGCGAGTAATGAGTGGCAAGTGGCGAGTAATGAGTGGCGAGTGGCGAGTAATGAGTGGCGAGTAATGAGTGGCGAGTGGCGAGTAGCGAGTAATGAGTGGCAAGTAATGAGTGGCGAGTAATGAGTGGCGAGTGGCGAGTAATGAGTTTTGAGTGGCGAGTGGCGAGTGGCAAGTGGCGAGTAATGAGTGGCGAGTTATGAGTGGCGAGTAATGAGTGGCGAGTAATGAGTGGCAAGTAATGAGTGGCGAGTGGCAAGTGGCGAGTGGCGAGTAATGATTGGCGAGTAATGAGTGGCGAGTAATGAGTTTCGAGTGGCGATTGGCAAGTAATGAGTGGCAAGTAATGAGTGGTGAGTAATGGGTGGCGAGTGTTGAGTGGCGAGTAATGAGTGGCGAGTGGCAAGTGGCGAGTGGCGAGTAATGAGTGGCGAGTAATGAGTGGCGAGTGGCGAGTAATGAGTGGCGAGTGGCGAGTGGCGAGAAATGAGTGGCGAGTAATGAGTGGCGAGTAATGAGTGGCGAGTGGCGAGTAATGAGTTTCGAGTGGCGAGTGGCGAGTAATGAGTGGCGAGTAATGAGTGGCGATTGGCGAGTAATGAGTGGCGAGTAATGAGTTGCGAGTAATGAGTGGCGAGTGGCGAGTAATGAGTGGTGAGTGTTGAGTAATGAGTGGCGAGCAATGAGTGGTGAGTAATGAGTGGCGAGAGGCAAGTGGCGAGTAATGAGTGGCAAGTAATGAGTGGTGAGTAATGGGTGGCGAGTGTTGAGTGGTGAGTAATGAGTGGCGAGTGGCGAGTGGCGAGAAATGAGTGGCGAGTAATGAGTGGCGAGTGGCGAGTAATGAGTGGTGAGTAATTAGTGGCGAGTAATGAGTGGCGAGTGGCGAGGAATGAGTGGTGAGTGGCGAGTAATGAGTGGTGAGTTATGAGTGGTGAGTAATGGGTGGCGAGTGTTGAGTGGCGAGTAATGAGTGGCGAGTAATGAGTGGTGAGTGGCGAGTGGCGAGTAATGAATGGTGAGTGGCGAGTAATGAGTGGCAAGTGGCAGGTAATGAGTGGCGAGTGGCGAGTGGCGAGTAATGAGTGGCGATTAATGAGTGGCGAGTGGCGAGTAATGAGTTTCGAGTGGCGAGTGGCGAGTAATGAGTGACGAGTAATGAGTGGTGAGTGGCGAGTAATGAGTGGCGAGTGGCGAGTAATGAGTGGCGAGTGGCGAGTAATGAGTGGCGAGTAATGAGTGGCGAGTAATGAGTGGCAAGTAATGAGTGGCGAGTAATGAGTGGCGAGTAATGATTGGCGAGTTGCGAGTAATGAGTGGCGAGTAATGAGTGGCGAGTAACGAGTGGCGTGTAATGAGTGGCGAGTAATGAGTGGCGAGTAATGAGTGGCGAGTAATGAGAGGCGAGTAATGAGTGGCAAGTGGCGAGTAATAAGTGGCGAGTGGCGAGTGTTGAGTGGAAAGTAATGAGTGGCAAGTAATGAGTGGCGAGTAATGAGTCGCGAGTTGCGAGTAATGAGTGGCGAGTAATGAGTGGCAAGTGGCGAGTAATGAGTGGCGAGTAATGAGTGGCGAGTGGCGAGTGGCGAGTAATGAGTGGCAAGTAATGAGTGGCGAGTGGCGAGTAATGAGTTTCGAGTGGCGAGTGGCGAGTAATGAGTGACGAGTAATGAGTGGTGAGTGGCGAGTAATGAGTGGCGAGTGGCGAGTAAAGAGTGGCGAGTAATGAGCGGCGAGTAATGAGTGGCGAGTGGCGAGTAATGAGTGGCGAGTAATAAGTGGCGAGTAATGAGTGGCGAGTGGCGAGTAATGAGTGGCGAGTGGCGAGTAATGAGTGGCGAGTGGCGAGTAATGAGTGGCAAGTAATGAGTGGCGAGTAATGAGTGGCGAGTGGCGTGTAATGAGTTTCGAGTGGCGAGTGGCGAGTGGCGAGTAATGAGTGGCGAGTTATGAGTGGCGAGTAATGAGTGGCGAGTAATGAGTGGCGAGTAATGAGTGGCGAGTAATGTGTGGCGAGTGGCGAGTAATGAGTGGCGAGTAATGAGTTTCGAGTGTCGAGTAATGAGTGGCGAGTAATGAGTGGCGAGTAATGAGTGGCGAGTAATGAGTGGCAAGTAATAAGTGGTGAGTAATGGGTGGCGAGTGTTGAGTGGCGAGTAATGAGTGGCGAGTGGCGAGTAATGAGTGGCAAGTAATGAGTTTTCGAGTGGCGAGTAATGAGTGGCGGGTAATGAGTGGCGAGTGGCGAGTGGCGAGAAATGAGTGGCGAGTAATGAGTGGCGAGTAATGAGTGGCGAGTGGCGAGTAATGAGTTTCGAGTGGCGAGTGGCGAGTAATGAGTGGCGAGTAATGAGTGGCGAGTGGCGAGTAATGAGTGGCGAGTAATGAGTGGTGAGTAATGAGTGGCGAGTACCGAGTTGCGAGTAATGAGTGGCAAGTAATGAATGGCGAGTGTTGAGTGGCGAGTAATGAGTGGCGAGTATTGAGTGGCGAGTAATGAGTGGCGAGTGACAAGTGGCGAGTAATGAGTGGCGAGTAATGAGTGGCGAGTGGCGAGTAATGAGTGGCAAGTGGCGAGTAATGAGTGGCGAGTGGCGAGTAATGAGTGGCGAGTAATAAGTGGCGAGTAATGAGTGGCGAGTGGCGAGTAATGAGTGGCGAGTAATAAGTGGCAAGTAATGAGTGGCGAGTGGCGAGTAATGAGTGGCAAGTGGCGAGTAATGAGTCGCGAATAATGAGTTGTGAGTAATGAGTGGCGAGTGGCGAGTGGCGAGTAATTAGTGGCAAGTAATAAGTGGTGAGTAATGGGTGGCGAGTGTTGAGTGGCGAGTAATGAGTGGCGAGTGGCGAGTGGCGAGTAATGAGTGGCGAGTAATGAGTGGAGAGTAATGAGTGGCGAGTGGCGAGTATTGAGTGGCGAGTAATGAGTGGCGAGTAATGAGTGGCGAGTAATGAGTGGCGAGTAATGAGTGGCGAGTAATGAGTGGTGAGTGGCGAGTAATGAGTGGCAAGTGGCGAGTGGCGAGTAATGAGTGGCGAGTAATGAGTGGCGAGTGGCAACTAATGAGTGGCAAGTAATGAGTGGTGAGTAATGGGTGGCGAGTGTTGAGTGGCGAGTAATGAGTGGCGAGTGGCGAGTGGCGAGTAATGAGTGGCGAGTATTGAGTGGCGAGTGGCGAGTAATGAGTTGCGAGTGGCGAGTGGCGAGTAATGAGTGGCGAGTAATGAGTGGCGAGTAATGAGTGGCGAGTAATGAGTAATGAGTGGCAAGTAATGAGTGGCGAGTGTTGAGTGGCGAGTAATGAGTGGCGAGTAATGAGTGGCGAGTAATGAGTGGCGAGTAATGAGTGGCGAGTGGCGAGTAATGAGTGGCGAGTAATGAGTGGCGAGTGGCGAGTAATGAGTGGCGAGTGGCGAGTAATGAGTGGCGAGTAATGAGTGGCGAGTGGCAAGTAATGAGTGGCAAGCAATGAGTGGTGAGTAATGGGTGGCGAGTGTTGAGTGGCGAGTAATGAGTGGCGAGTGGCGAGTAATGAGTGGCGAGTAATGAGTGGCGAGTAATGAGTGGCGAGTAATGAGTAATGAGTGGCAAGTAATGAGTGGCGAGAAATGAGTGGCAAGTGGCGAGTGGGGAGTGGCGAGTGGCGAGTAATGAGTGGTGAGTAATGAGTGGCAAGTGGCGAGTAATGAGTGGCGAGTGGCGAGTAATGAGTGGCGAGTAATAAGTGGCAAGTGGCGAGTGGAGAGTGGCGAGTGGCGAGTAATGAGTGGTGAGTGGCGAGTAACGAGTGGCGAGTGGTGAGTATAGAGTGGCGAGTGGCGAGTAATGAGTGGCGAGTAATGAGTGGCGAGTAATGAGTGGCGAGTAATGAGTGGCGAGTAATGAGTGGCGAGTGGCGAGTAATGAGTTTCAAGTGGCGAGTGGCTAGTGGCGAGTAACGAGTGGCGAGTAATGAGTGGTGAGTAATGAGTGGCGAGTAATGAGTGGCGAGTAATGAGTGGCGAGTAATGAGTGGCGAGTAAAGAGTGGCGAATGGCGAGTAATGAGTGGCGAGTGGCGAGTAATGAGTGGCCAGTAATGAGTGGCGAGTAATGAGTGGCGAGTAATGAGTGGCGAGTGGCGAGTGGGGAGTGCAAATGACGAGTAATGAGTGGTAAGTGGCGAGTAGTGAGTGGCGAGTGGCGAGTGGCGAGTAATTAGTGGCGAGTGGCAAGTGGCGAGTAATGAGTGGCGAGTGGCGAGTAATGAGTTTCGAGTGGTGAGTGGCGAGTGGCGAGTAACGAGTGGTGAGTAATGAGTGGCGAGTAATGAGTGGCGAGTAATGAGTGGCGAGTGGCGAGTAATGAGTGGCGAGTGGCGAGTAATGAGTTTCGAGTGGCGAGTGGCGAGTAATGAGTGGCGAGTGGCAAGTAATGAGTGGCGAGTAATGAGTGGCGAGTAATGAGTGGCGAGTAATGAGTGGCGAGTAATGAATGGCGAGTAATGAGTGGTGAGTGGCGAGTAATGAGTGGCAAGTGGTGAGTGGCGAGTAATGAGTGGCGATTGGCAAGTAATGAGTGGCAAGTAATGAGTGGTGAGTAATGGGTGGCGAGTATTGAGTGGCGAGTAATGAGTGGCTAGTGGCGAGTGGCGAGTAATGAGTGGCAAGTAATGAGTGGCGAGTATTGAGTGGCGAGTGGCGAGTAATGAGTGGCGAATGGCGAGTGGCGAGTAATGAGTGGCGAGTAATGAGTGGCAAGTGATGAGTTTCGAGTAATGAGTAATGAGTGGCAAGTAATGAGTGGCGAGTGTTGAGTGGCGAGTAATGAGTGGCGAGTAATGAGTGGCGAGTAATGAGTGGCGAGTAATGAGTGGCGAGTGGCGAGTAATGAGTGGCGAGTGGCGAGTAATGAGTGGCGAGTGGCGAGTGGGGAGTGGCGAGTGGGGAGTGGCGAGTGGCGAGTAATGAGTGGTGAATGGCGAGTAATGAGTGGCGAGTAAAGAGTGGCGAGTGGCGAGTAATGAGTGGCGAGTGGCGAGTGGCGGGTAATGAGTTTCGAGTGGCGAGTGGCGAGTGGCGAGTAATGAGTGGCGAGTAATGAGTGGCGAGTATTGAGTGGCGAGTAATGAGTGAAGAGTAATGAGTGGCGAGTAATGAGTGGCAAGTAATGAGTGGCGAGTGGCAAGTGGCGAGTAATGAGTGGCGAGTGGCGAGTATTGAGTGGCGAGTAATGAGTGGCGAGTAATGAGTGGCGAGTAATGAGTGGCGAGTAATGAGTGGCGAGTAATGAGTGGCAAGTGGCGAGTAATGAGTGGTGAGTGGCGAGTAATGAGTGGCGAGTAATGAGTGGCGAGTAATGAGTGGCGAGTAATGAGTGGCGAGTGGCGAGTGGGGAGTGGCGAGTGGCGAGTAATGAGTGGTGAGTGGCGAGTAATGAGTAGCGAGTGGCGAGTGGTGAGTAAAGAGTGGCGAGTGGCGAGTAATGAGTGGCGAGTAATGAGTGGCGAGTAATGAGTGGCGAGTGGCGAGTAATGAGTTTCAAGTGACGAGTGGCGAGTGGCGAGTAACGAGTGGCGAGTAATGAGTGGTGAGTAATGAGTGGCGAGCAATGAGTGGCGAGTAATGAGTGGCTAGTAAAGAGTGGCGAATGGCGAGTAATGAGTGGCGAGTGGCGAGTAATGAGTGGCCAGTAATGAGTGGCGAGTAATGAGTGGCGAGTAATGAGTGGCGAGTGGCGAGTGGGGAGTGCGAATGACGAGTAATGAGTGGTGAGTGGCGAGTAGTGAGTGGCGAGTGGCGAGTGGCGAGTAATTAGTGACGAGTGGCAAGTGGCGAGTAATGAGTGGCGAGTAATGAGTGGCGAGTAATGAGTGGCGAGTGGCGAGTAATGAGTTTCGAGTGGCGAGTGGCGAGTGGCGAGTAACGAGTGGAGAGTAATGAGTGGCGAGTAATGAGTGGCGAGTAATGAGTGGCGAGTAATGAGTGGCGAGTGGCGAGTAATGAGTTTCGAGTGGCGAGTGGCAAGTAATGAGTGGCGAGTGGCGAGTAATGAGTGGCGAGTAATGAGTGGCGAGTAATGAGTGGCGAGTAATGAGTGGTGAGTAATGAGTGGCGAGTAATGAGTGGCGAGTTATGAGTGGTGAGTGGCGAGTAATGAGTGGCAAGTGGCGAGTGGCGAGTAATGAGTGGCGAGTAATGAGTGGCGAGTGGCAAGTAATGAGTGGCAAGTAATGAGTGGTGAGTAATGGGTGGCGAGTGTTGAGTGACGAGTAATGAGTGGCGAGTGGCGAGTGGCGAGTAATGAGTGGCAAGTAATGAGTGGCGAGTATTGAGTGGCAAGTGGCGAGTAATGAGTGGCGAGTGGCGAGTGGCGAGTAATGAGTGGCGAGTAATGAGTGGCGAGTAATGAGTGGCGAGTAATGAGTAATGAGTGGCAAGTAATGAGTGGCGAGTGTTGAGTGGCGAGGAATGAGTGGCGAGTAATGAGTGGCGAGTGAAGAGTGGCGAGTGGCGAGTAATGAGTGGCGAGTAATGAGTGGCAAGTGGCTAGTAATGAGTGGCGAGTGGCGAGTAATGAGTGGCGAGTAATGAGTGGCGAGTATTGAGTGGCGAGTAATGAGTGGCGAGTGGCGAGTGGGGAGTGGCGAGTGGCGAGTAATATGTGGTGAGTGGCGAGTAATGAGTGGCGAGTGGCGAGTGGCGAGTAAAGATTGGCAAGTGGCGAGTAATGAGTGGCGAGTAATGAGTGGCGAGTAATGAGTGGCGAGTGGCGAGTAATGAGTTTCGAGTGGCGAGTGGCAAGTGGCGAGTAATGAGTGGCGAGTAATGAGTGGCGAGTAATGTGTGGCGAGTAATGAGTGGCAAGTAATGAGTGGCGAGTAATAAGTGGAGAGTAAAGAGTGGCGAATGGCGAGTAATGAGTGGCGAGTGGCGAGTAATGAGTGGCCAGTAATGAGTGGCGAGTAATGAGTGGCGAGTAATGAGTGGCGAGTGGCGAGTGGGGAGTGGCGAGTGACAAGTAATGAGTGGTGAGTGGCGAGTAATGAGTGGCGAGTGGTGAGAGGCGAGTAATTAGTGGCGAGTGGCGAGTGGCGAGTAATGAGTGGCGAGTAATGAGTGGCGAGTAATGAGTGGCGAGTGGCGAGTAATGAGTTTCGAGTGGCAAGTGGCGAGTGGTGAGTAACGAGTGGCGAGTAATGAGTGGCGAGTAATGAGTGGCGAGTAATGAGTGGCGAGTAATGAGTGACAAGTAATGAGTGGTGAGTAATGAGTGGCGAGTGGCGAGTAATGAGTGGCGAGTGGCGAGTAATGAGTGGCGAGTAATGAGTGTCGAGTAATGAGTGGCGAGTAATGAGTGGCGAGTGGCGAGTGGGGAGTGGCGAGTGGCGAGAAATGAGTGGTGAGTGGCGAGTAATGAGTGGCGAGTGGCGAGTGGTGAGTAAAGAGTGGCGAATGGCGAGTAATGAGTGGCGAGTAATGAGTGGCGAGTGGCGAGTAATGAGTTTCAAGTGGCGAGTGGCGAGTGGCGAGTAACGAGTGGCGAGTAATGAGTGGTGAGTAATGAGTGGCGAGTAATGAGTGGCGAGTAATGAGTGGCGAGTAATGAGTGGCGAGTAAAGAGTGGCGAATGGCGAGTAATGAGTGGCGAGTGGCGAGTAATGAGTGGCCAGTAATGAGTGGCGAGTAATGAGTGGCGAGTAATGAGTGGCGAGTGGCGAGTGTGGAGTGCAAATGACGAGTAATGAGTGGTGAGTGGCGAGTAGTGAGTGGCGAGTGGCGAGTGGCGAGTAATTAGTGGCGAGTGGCAAGTGGCGAGTAATGAGTGGCGAGTAATGAGTGGCGAGTAATGAGTGGCGAGTGGCGAGTAATGAGTTTCGTGTGGTGAGTAACGAGTGGCGAGTAATGAGTGGCGAGTAATGAGTGGCGAGTAGTGAGTGGCGAGTGGCGAGTGGGGAGTGGCGAGTGGCGAGTAATGAGTGGTGAGTGGCGAGTAATGAGTGGCGAGTGGTGAGTAAAGAGTGGCGAGTGGCGAGTAATGAGTGGCGAGTAATGAGTGGCGAGTGGCGAGTAATGAGTTTCAAGTGGCGAGTGGCAAGTGGCGAGTGGCGAGTAACGAGTGGCGAGTAATGAGTGGTGAGTAATGAGTGGCGAGTAATGAGTGGCGAGTAATGAGTGGCGAGTAATGAGTTGCGAGTAAAGAGTGGCGAATGGCGAGTAATGAGTGGCGAGTGGCGAGTAATGAGTGGCCAGTAATGAGTGGCGAGTAATGAGTGGCGAGTAATGAGTGGCGAGTGGCGAGTGTGGAGTGCAAATGACGAGTAATGAGTGGTGAGTGGCGAGTAATGAGTTTCGTGTGGCGAGTGGCGAGTGGCGAGTAACGAGTGGCGAGTAATGAGTGGCGAGTAATGAGTGGCGAGTAATGAGTGGCGAGTAATGAGAGGCGAGTGGCGAGTAATGAGTTTCGAGTGGCGAGTGGCGAGTAATGAGTGGCGAGTGGTGAGTAATGAGTGGCGAGTAATGAGTGGCGAGTAATGAGTGGCGAGTAATGAGTGGCGAGTAATGAGAGGCGAGTAATGAGTGGTGAGTGGCGAGTAATGAGTGGCAAGTGGCGAGTGGCGAGTAATGAGTGGCGAGTAATGAGTGACGAGTGGCAAGTAATGAGTGGTGAGTAATGGGTGGCGAGTGTTGAGTGGCGAGTAATGAGTGGCAAGTGGCGAGTGGCGAGTAATGAGTGGCAAGTAATGAGTGGCGAGTATTGAGTGGCAAGTGGCGAGTAATGAGTGGCGAGTGGCGAGTGGCGAGTAATGAGTGGCGAGTAATGAGTGGCGAGAAATGAGTGGCGAGTAATGAGTAATGAGTGGCAAGTAATGAGTGGCGAGTGTTGAGTGGCGAGTAATGAGTGGCGAGTAATGAGTGGCGAGTAATGAGTGGCGAGTGGCGAGTAATGAATGGCGAGTAATGAGTGGCGAGTAATGAGTGGCGAGTAATGAGTGGCGAGTAATGAGTGGCGAGTGGCTTGTAATGAGTGGCGAGTGGCGAGTAATGAGTGGTGAGTAATGAGTGGCGAGTAATGAGTGGCGAGTAATGAGTGGCGAGTGGCGAGTGGGGAGTGGCGAGTGGCGAGTAATGAATGGTGAGTGGCGAGTAATGAGTGGCGAGTGGCGAGTGGTGAGTAAAGAGTGGCGAGTGGCGAGTAATGAGTGGCGAGTAATGAGTGGCGAGTGGCAAGTAATGAGTTTCAAGTGGCGAGTGGCGAGTGGCGAGTAACGAGTGGCGAGTAATGAGTGGTGAGTAATGAGTGGCGAGTAATGAGTGGCGAGTAATGAGTGGCGAGTAATGAGTGGCGAGTAAAGAGTGGCGAATGGCGAGTAATGAGTGGCGAGTGGCGAGTAATGAGTGGCCAGTAATGAGTGGCGAGTAATGAGTGGCGAGTAATGAGTGGCGAGTGGCGAGTGTGGAGTGCAAATGACGAGTAATGAGTGGTGAGTGGCGAGTAGTGAGTGACGAGTGGCGAGTGGCGAGTAATTAGTGGCGAGTGGCAAGTGGCGAGTGGCGAGTAGCGAGTAATGAGTGGCGAGTAATGAGTGGCGAGTGGCGAGTGGCGAGTAACGAATGGCAAGTAATGAGTGGCGAGTAATGAGTGGCGAGTAATGAGTGGCGAGTGGCGAGTAATGATTTTCGAGTGGCGAGTGGCGAGTAATGAGTGGCGAGTGGCGAGTAATGAGTGGCGAGTAATGAGTGGCGAGTAATGAGTGGCGAGTAATGAGTAGCGAGTAATGAGTGGCGAGTAATAAGTGGTGAGTGGCGAGCAATGAGTGGCAAGTGGCGAGTGGCGAGTAATGAGTGGCGAGTAATGAGTGGCGAGTGGCAAGTAATGAGTGGCAAGTAATGAGTGGTGAGTAATGGGTGGCGAGTGTTGAGTGGCGAGTAATGAGTGGCGAGTGGCGAGTGGCGAGTAATGAGTGGCAAGTAATGAGTGGCGAGTATTGAGTGGCGAGTGGCGAGTAATGAGTGGCGAGTGGCGAGTGGCGAGTAATGAGTGGCGAGTAATGAGTGGCACGTAATGAGGTTGCGAGTAATGAGTAATGAGTGGCAAGTAATGAGTGGCGAGTGTTGAGTGGCGAGTAATGAGTGGCGAGTAATGAGTGGCGAGTAATGAGTGGCGAGTGGCGAGTAATGAGTGGCGAGTAATGAGTGGCAAGTAATGAGTGGCGAGTGGCGAGTAATGAGTGGCGAGTGGCGAGTAATGAGTGGCGAGTAATGAGTGGCGAGTAATGAGTGTCGAGTGGCGAGTAGGGAGTGGCGAGTGGCGAGTAATGAGTGGTGAGTGGCGAGTAATGAGTGGCGAGTGGCGAGTGGCGAGTAAAGAGTGGCGAGTAGCGAGTAATGAGTGGCGAGTGGCTAGTGGCGAGTAATGATTTTCGAGTGGCGAGTGGCGAGTGGTGAGTAACGAGTGGCGAGTAATGAGTGGCGAGTAATGAGTGGCGAGTATTGAGTGGCGAGTAATGAGTGGAGAGTAATGAGTGGCGAGTGACGAATAATGAGTTTCAAGTGGCGAGTGGCGAGTGGCGAGTGGCGAGTAACGAGTGGCGAGTAATGAGTGGTGAGTAATGAGTGGCGAGTAATGAGTGGCGAGTAATGAGTGGCGAGTAATGAGTGGCGAGTAAAGAGTGGCGAATGGCGAGTAATGAGTGGCGAGTGGCGAGTAATGAGTGGCCAGTAATGAGTGGCGAATAATGAGTGGCGAGTAATGAGTGGCGAGTGGCGAGTGTGGAGTGCAAATGACGAGTAATGAGTGGTGAGTGGCGAGTGGTGAGTGGCGAGTGGCGAGTGGCGAGTAATTAGTGGCGAGTGGCAAGTGGCGAGTAATGAGTGGCGAGTAATGAGTGGCGAGTAATGAGTGGCGAGTGGCGAGTAATGAGTTTCGTGTGGCGAGTGGCGAGTGGCGAGTAACGAGTGGCGAGTAATGAGTGGCGAGTAATGAGTGGCGAGTAATGAGTGGCGAGTAATGAGTGGCGAGTGGCGAGTAATGAGTTTCGAGTGGCGAGTGGCGAGTAATGAGTGGCGAGTGGCGTGTAATGAGTGGCGAGTAATGAGTGGCGAGTAATGAGTAGCGAGTAATGAGTGGCGAGTAATGAGAGGCGAGTAATGAGTGGTGAGTGGCGAGTAATGAGTGGCAAGTGGCGAGTGGCGAGTAATGAGTGGCGAGTAATGAGTGGCGAGTGGCAAGTAATGAGTGGCAAGTAATGAGTGGTGAGTAATGGGTGGCGAGTGTTGAGTGGCGAGTAATGAGTGGCAAGTGGCGAGTGGCGAGTAATGAGTGGCAAGTAAAGTAATGAGTGGCGAGTATTGAGTGGCGAGTGGCGAGTGGCGAGTGGCAAGTAATGAGTGGCGAGTAATGAGTGGCGAGTAATGAGTGGCGAGTAATGAGTAATGAGTGGCAAGTAATGAGTGGCGAGTGTTGAGTGGCGAGTAATGAGTGGCGAGTAATGAGTGGCGAGTAATGAGTGGCGAGTGGCGAGTAATGAGTGGCGAGTAATGAGTGGCGAGTAATGAGTGGCGAGTGGCGAGTAATGAGTGGCGAGTAATGAGTGGCGAGTGGCGAGTAATGAGTGGCGAGTAATGAGTGGCAAGTAATGAGTGGCGAGTAATGAGTGGCGAGTGGCTAGTGGGGAGTGGCGAGTGGCGAGTAATGAGTGGTGAGTGGTGAGTAATGAGTGGCGAGTGGCGAGTGGTGAGTAAAGAGTGGCGAGTGGCGAGTAATGAGTGGCGAGTAATGAGTGGCGAGTGGCGAGTAATGAGTTTCAAGTGGCGAGTGGCGAGTTACGAGTAACGAGTGGCGAGTAATGAGTGGTGAGTAATGAGTGGCGAGTAATGAGTGGCGAGTAATGAGTGGCGAGTAATGAGTGGCGATTAAAGAGTGGCGAATGGCGAGTAATGAGTGGCGAGTGGCGAGTAATGAGTGGCCAGTAATGAGTGGCAAGTAATGAGTGGCGAGTGTGGAGTGCAAATGATGAGTAATGAGTGGTGAGTGGCGAGTAGTGAGTGGCGAGTGGCGAGTGGCGAGTAATTTTTGGCGAGTGGCAAGTGGCGAGTAATGAGTGGCGAATAATGAGTGGCGAGTGGCGAGTAATGAGTTTCGTGTGGCGAGTGGCGAGTGGCGAGTAACGAGTGGCGAGTAATGAGTGGAGAGTAATGAGTGGCGAGTAATGAGTGGCGAGTAATGAGTGGCGAGTGGCGAGTAATGAGTTTCGAGTGGCGAGTAGCGAGTAATGAGTGGCGAGTGGCGAGTAATGAGTGGCGAGTAATGAGTGGCGAGTAATGAGTGGCGAGTAATGAGTGGTGAGTGGCGAGTAATGAGTGGCAAGTGGCGAGTGGCGAGTAATGAGTGGCGAGTAATGAGTGGCGAGTGGCAAGTAATGAGTGGCAAGTAATGAGTGGTGAGTAATGGGTGGCGAGTGTTGAGTGGCGAGTAATGAGTGGCGAGTGGCGAGTGGCGAGTAATGAGTGGCAAGTAATGAGTGGCGAGTATTGAGTGGCGAGTGGCGAGTGATGAGTGGCGAGTGGCGAGTGGCGAGTAATGAGTGGCGAGTAATGAGTGGCAAGTAATGAGTGGCGAGTAATGAGTAATGAGTGGCAAGTAATGAGTGGCGAGTGTTGAGTGGCGAGTAATGAGTGGCGAGTAATGAGTGGCGAGTAATGAGTGGCGAGTGGCGAGTAATGAGTGGCGAGTAATGAGTGGCGAGTAATGAGTGGCGAGTGGCGAGTAATGAGTGGCGAGTGGCGAGTAATGAGTGGCGAGTAATGAGTGGCGAGTAATGAGTGGCGAGTGGCGAGTGGGGAGTGGCGAGTGGCGAGTAATGAGTGGTGAGTGGCGAGTAATGAGTGGCGAGTGGCGAGTGGCAAGTAAAGAGTGGCGAGTAGCGAGTAATGAGTGGCGAGTGGCGAGTGGCGAGTAATGAGTTTCGAGTGGCGAGTGGCGAGTAACGAGTAGCGAGTAATGAGTGGCGAGTAATGAGTGGCGAGTATTGAGTGGCGAGTGGCGAGGAATGAGTGGCGAGTGGCGAGTAATGAGTGGCAAGTAATGAGTGGCGAGTAATGAGTGGTAAGTAATGAGTGGCGAGTGGCGAGGAATGAGTGGCGAGTGGCGAGTAATGAGTGGCGAGTAATGAGTGGCGAGTAATGAGTGGCGAGTAATGAGTGGTGAGTGGCGAGTAATGAGTGGCAAGTGGCGAGTGGCGAGTAATGAGTGGCGAGTAATGAGTGGCGAGTGGCAAGTAATGAGTGGCAAGTAATGAGTGGTGAGTAATGGGTGGCGAGTGTTGAGTGGCGAGTAATGAGTGGCGAGTGGCGAGTGGCGAGTAATGAGTGGCGAGTATTGAGTGTCGAGTGGCGAGTAATGAGTTGCGAGTGGCGAGTGGCGAGTAATGAGTGGCGAGTAATGAGTGGCGAGTAATGAGTGGCGAGTAATGAGTAATGAGTGGCAAGTAATGAGTGGCGAGTGTTGAGTGGCGAGTAATGAGTGGCGAGTAATGAGTGGCGAGTAATGAGTGGCGAGTGGCGAGTAATGAGTGGCGAGTGGCGAGTAATGAGTGGCAAGTAATGAGTGGCGAGTAATGAGTGGCGAGTATTGAGTGGCGAGTGGCGAGTGATGAGTGGCGAGTGGCGAGTGGCGAGTAATGAGTGGCGAGTAATGAGTGGCAAGTAATGAGTGGCGAGTAATGAGTAATGAGTGGCAAGTAATGAGTGGCGAGTGTTGAGTGGCGAGTAATGAGTGGCGAGTAATGAGTGGCGAGTAATGAGTGGCGAGTGGCGAGTAATGAGTGGCGAGTAATGAGTGGCGAGTAATGAGTGGCGAGTGGCGAGTAATGAGTGGCGAGTGGCGAGTAATGAGTGGCGAGTAATGAGTGGCGAGTAATGAGTGGCGAGTGGCGAGTGGGGAGTGGCGAGTGGCGAGTAATGAGTGGTGAGTGGCGAGTAATGAGTGGCGAGTGGCGAGTGGCAAGTAAAGAGTGGCGAGTAGCGAGTAATGAGTGGCGAGTGGCGAGTGGCGAGTAATGAGTTTCGAGTGGCGAGTGGCGAGTAACGAGTAGCGAGTAATGAGTGGCGAGTAATGAGTGGCGAGTATTGAGTGGCGAGTGGCGAGGAATGAGTGGCGAGTGGCGAGTAATGAGTGGCAAGTAATGAGTTGCGAGTAATGAGTGGTAAGTAATGAGTGGCGAGTGGCGAGGAATGAGTGGCGAGTGGCGAGTAATGAGTGGCGAGTAATGAGTGGCGAGTAATGAGTGGCGAGTAATGAGTGGTGAGTGGCGAGTAATGAGTGGCAAGTGGCGAGTGGCGAGTAATGAGTGGCGAGTAATGAGTGGCAAGTGGCAAGTAATGAGTGGCAAGTAATGAGTGGTGAGTAATGGGTGGCGAGTGTTGAGTGGCGAGTAATGAGTGGCGAGTGGCGAGTGGCGAGTAATGAGTGGCGAGTATTGAGTGTCGAGTGGCGAGTAATGAGTTGCGAGTGGCGAGTGGCGAGTAATGAGTGGCGAGTAATGAGTGGCGAGTAATGAGTGGCGAGTAATGAGTAATGAGTGGCAAGTAATGAGTGGCGAGTGTTGAGTGGCGAGTAATGAGTGGCGAGTAATGAGTGGCGAGTAATGATTGGCGAGTGGCGAGTAATGAGTGGCGAGTGGCGAGTAATGAGTGGCAAGTAATGAGTGGCGAGTAATGAGTGGCGAGTAATGAGTGGCGAGTAATGAGTGGCGAGTGGTGAGTAATGAGTGGCGAGTGGCAAGTAATGAGTGGCGAGTGGCGAGTAATGAGTGGCGAGTAATGAGTGGCGAGTAATGAGTGGCGAGTGGCGAGTGGGGAGTGGCGAGTGGCGAGTAATGAGTGGTGAGTGGCGAGTAATGAGTGGCGAGTGGCGAGTGGTGAGTAAAGAGTGGCGAGTGGCGAGTAATGAGTGGCGAGTAATGAGTGGTGAGTAATGAGTGGCGAGTAAAGAGTGGCGAATGGCGAGTAATGAGTGGCGAGCGGCGAGTAATGAGTGGCCAGTAATGAGTGGCGAGTAATGAGTGGCGAGTCATGAGTGGCGAGTGGCGAGTAATGAGTTTCGAGTGGAGAGTGGCCACTCATTACTCGCCACTCGCCACTCATTACTCGCCACTCATTACTCGCCACTTATTACTCGCCACTCATTACTCGCCACACATTACTCGCCACTCATTACTCGCCACTCATTACTCGCCACTTGCCACTCGAAACTCATTACTCGCCACTCGCCACTCATTATTTGCCACTCATTACTCACCACTCATTACTCATTACTCGCCACTCGCCACTAGCCACTCATTGCTCGCCACTCGCCACTCATTACTCGCCACTCAGTACTTGCCACTCGCCACTCATTACTCGCCACTCATTACTCGCCACTCATTACTCGCCACTCATTACTCGCCACTCATTACTCGCCACTCATTACTCACCACTCATTACTCGCCACTCATTACTCGCCACTCGCCACTCGAAACTCATTACTCGCCACTTGCCACTCATTATTTGCCACTCATTACTCGCCACTCATTACTCATTACTCGCCACTCGCCACTCGCCACTCAATACTTGCCACTCGCCACTCGCCACTCATTACTCGCCACTTACCATTCATTACTCGTCACTTATTACTCGCCACTCGCCACTCATTACTCGCCACTCAGTACTTGCCACTCGCCACTCATTACTAGCCACTCACCACATATTACTCGTCACTCATTACTCGCCACTCGCCACTCGAAACTCATTAATCGCCACTCGCCACTCATTACTCGCCACTCATTACTCGCCACTCGCCACTCGCCACTCATTACTTGCCACTCGCCACTCATTACTCGCCACTCACCACTCATATATCGCCACTCGCCACTCCCCACTCGCCACTCGCCACTCATTACTCGCCACTCATTACTCGCCACTCAACACTCGCCACTCATTACTCACCACTCATTACTCGCCACTCATTACTCGCCACTCGCCACTCATTACTCGCCACTCATTACTCGCCACTCATTACTCGCCACTCACCACTCGCCACTCATTACTCGCCACTCAACACTCGCCACCCATTACTCACCACTTATTACTTGCCACTAATTACTCGCCACTCGCCACTCATTACTCACAACTCATTACTCGCGACTCATTACTCGCCACTCGCCACTCATTACTCGCCACTCGCCACTCATTACTTGCCACTTATTACTCGCCACTTATTACTCGCCACTCGCCACTCATTACTCGCCACTTATTACTCGCCACTCATTACTCGCCACTCGCCACTCGTTACTCGCCACTCGCCACTCGCCACTTGAAACTCATTACTCGCCACTCGCCACTCATTACTCGCCACTCATTACTCGCCACTCATTACTCGCCACTCGCCACTCTTTACTCACCACTCGCCACTCCCCACTCGCCACTTGCCACTTATTACTCGCCACTCATTACTCGCCACTCGCCACTCATTACTCGCCACTTGCCACTCATTACTCACCACTCATTACTCGCCACTCGCCACTCCCCACTCGCCACTTGCCACTCATTTCTCGCCACTCATTACTTGCCACTCATTACTCATTACTCGCCACTCATTACTCGCCACTCATTACTCGCCACTCATTACTCGCCACTCGCAACTCATTACTCGCCACTCGCCACTCCCCACTCGCCACTCGTCACTCATTACTCGCCACTCATTACTCGCCACTCATTACTCGCCACTCGCCACTCATTACTCGCCACTCGCCACTCCCCACTCGCCACTCGTCACTCATTACTCGCCACTCATTACTCGCCACTCATTACTCGCCACTCGCCACTCATTACTCGCCACTCGCCACTCATTACTCGCCACTCATTACTCGCCACTCATTACTCCTTACTCGCCACTCATTACTCGCCACTCATTACTCGCCACTCATTACTCGCCACTCAACACTCGCCACTCATTACTTGCCACTCATTACTCATTTCTCGCCACTCATTACTCGCCACTCATTACTCGCCACTCATTACTCGCCACTCGCCATTCGCCACTCATTACTCGCCACTCGCCACTCAATACTCGCCACTCATTACTTGCCACTCGCCACTCATTACTCGCCACTCAACACTCGCCACCCATTACTCACCACTCATTACTTGCCACTCATTACTTGCCACTCGAAACTCATTACTCGCCACTCATTACTCGCCACTCACCACTTGCCACTCATTACTCGCCACTCACCACTCATTACTCGCCACTCATTACTCGCCACTCATTACTCGCCACTCATTACTCGCCACATATTACTCGCCACTCATTACTCGCCACTCGCCACTCATTACTCGCCACTCGCCACTCATTACTCGCCACTCGCCACTCATTACTCGCTACTCGCCACTCATTACTCGCCACTCATTACTCGCCACTCATTACTCGCCACTCATTACTCGCCACTCATTACTCGCCACTCGCCACTCGCCACTCGAAACTCATTACTCGCCACTCGCCACTCATTACTCGCCACTCATTACTCGCAACTCATTACTCGCCACTCGCCACTCGCCACTCATTACTCGCCACTCGCCACTCGAAACTCATTACTCGCCACTCGCCACTCATTACTCGCCACTCATTACTCGCCACTCGCCACTCATTACTCGCCACTTGCCACTCGAAACTCATTACTCGCCACTCGCCACTAATTACTCGCCACTCCCCACCCGCCACTCGCCACTCATTACTCGCCACTCATTACTCGCCACTCATTACTCGCCACTCGTTACTCACCACACGAAACTCATTACTCGCCACTCGCCACTCATTACTCGCCACTCATTACTCGCCACTCATTACTCGCCACTTGCCACTCGCCACTAATTACTAGCCACTCGCCACTCGCCACTCACTACTTGCCACTCACCACTCATTACTCGTCATTTGCACTCCACACTCGCCACTCGCCACTCATTACTCGCCACTCATTACTCGCCACTCATTACTGGCCACTCATTACTCGCCACTCGCCACTCATTACTCGCCATTCGCCACTCTTTACTCGCCACTCATTACTCGCCACTCATTACTCGCCACTCATTACTCGCCACTCATTACTCACCACTCATTACTCGCCACTCGTTACTCGCCACTCGCCACTTGAAACTCATTACTCGCCACTCGCCACTCATTACTCGCCACTCATTACTCGCCACTCGCCACTCTTTACTCACCACTCGCCACTCGTTACTCGCCACTCACCACTCATTACTCGCCACTCGCCACTCCCTACTCGCCACTTGCCACTCATTACTCGCCACTCATTACTCGCTACTCATTACTCGCCACTCGCCACTCATTACTCGCCACTCGCCACTCATTACTCGCCGCTCATTACTCGCCACTCAACACTCGCCACTCATTACTCGCCACTCATTACTCGCCACTCAACACTCGCCACTCATTACTTGCCACTCATTACTCATTACTCGCCACTCATTACTCGCCACTCATTACTCGCCACTCATTACTCGCCACTCGCAACTCATTACTCGCCACTCGCCACTCAATACTCGCCACTCATTACACGCCACTCGCCACTCGCCACTCATTACTCGCCACTCAACACTCGCCACCCATTACTCACCACTCATTACTTGCCACTCATTACTTGCCACTCGCCACTCATTACTCGCCACTCATTACTCGCCACTCGCCACTTGCCACTCATTACTCGCCACTCACCACTCATTACTCGCCACTCGTTACTCGCCACTCATTACTCGCCACTCATTACTCGGCACTCATTACTCGCCACTCAATACTCGCCACTCACCACTCATTACTCTCCACTCATTACTCGCCACTCAATACTCACCATTCATTACTCGCCACTCATTACTCGCCACTCGTTACTCGCCACTCGCCACTCGCCACTCGAAACTCATTACCCGCCACTCGCCACTCGCCACTCATTACTCGCCACTCGCCACTCTTTACTCGCCACTCGCCACTCGCCACTCATTACTCGCCACTCACCACTCATTACTCGCCACTCGCCACTCCCCACTCGCCACTCGCCACTCATTACTCGCCACTCATTACTCGCCACTCACCACTCATTACTCGCCACTCGCCACTCATTACTCGCCACTCATTACTCGCCACTCATTACTCGCCACTCGCCACTCATTACTTGCCACTCATTACTCGCCACTCATTACTCGCCACTCAACACTCGCCACTCATTACTTGCCACACATTACTCATTACTCGCCACTCATTACTCGCCACTCATTACTCGCCACTCATTACTCGCCACTCTTTACTCGCCACTCGCCACTCGCCACTCGAAACTCATTACTCGCCACTCGCCACTCATTACTCGCCACTCATTACTCACAACTCATTACTCGCCACTCGCCACTCGCCACTCATTACTCGCCACTCGCCACTCGAAACTCATTACTCGCCACTCGCCACTCATTACTCGCCACTCATTACTCGCCACTCGCCACTCATTACTCACCACTCGCCACTCGAAACTCATTACTCGCCACTCGCCACTCATTACTCGCCACTTGCCACTCAATACTCGCCACTCATTACTCGCCACTCATTACTCGCCACTCATTACTCGCCACTCGTTACTCGCCACTCGCCACTCGCCACTCGAAACTCATTACTCGCCACTCACCACTCATTACTCGCCACTCATTACTCGCCACTCATTACTCGCCACTTGCCACTCGCCACTAATTACTCGCCAATCGTCACTCGCCACTCACTACTCGCCACTCACCACTCATTACTCGTCATTTGCACTCCCCACTCGCCACTCGCCACTCATTACTCGCCACTCATTACTCGCCACTCATTACTGGCCACTCATTACTCGCCACTCGCCACTCATTACTCGCCATTCGCCACTCTTTACTCGCCACTCATTACTCGCCACTCATTACTCGCCACTCATTACTCGCCACTCATTACTCACCACTCATTACTTGCCACTAATTACTCGCCACTCATTACTCGCCACTCGAAACTCATTACTCGCCACTCGCCACTCATTACTCGCCACTTATTACTCGCCACTTGTCACTCATTACTCGCCACTCATTACTCGTCACTCATTACTCGCCACTCATTACTCGCAACTCGCCACTCATTACTCGCCACTCATTACTTGCCACTCATTACTTTCCACTCAACACTCGCCACTCGCCACTCGCCACTCATTACTCGCCACTTGCCACTCATTACTCGCCACTCAGTACTCGCCACTCGCCACTCATTACTCGCTACTCATTACTCGCCACTCATTACACGCCACTCGCCACTCATTACTCGCCACTCATTACTCGCCACTCGCAACTCTTTACTCCCCACTCATTACTCGCAACTCATTACTTGCCACTCATAACTCGCCACTCATTACTCGCCACTCATTACTCGCCACTCATTACTCGCCACTCAAGACTCGCCACCCATTACTCACCACTCATTACTTGCCACTCATTACTTGCCAATCGCCACTCTTTACTCGCCACTCATCACTCGCCACTCGCCACTCATTACTCGCCACTCATTACTCGCCACTCATTACTCGCCACTCGCCACTCGCCAGTCATTACTCGCCACTCGCCACTCGAAACTCATTACTCGCCACTCGCCACTCATTACTCGCCACTCATTACTTGCCACTCGCCACTCATTACTCGCCACTCGCCACTCGAAACTCATTACTCGCCACTCGCCACTCATTACTCGCCACTTGCCACTCATTACTCGCCACTCATTACTCGCCACTCATTACTCGCCACTCATTACTCGCCACTCGTTACTCGCCACTCGCCACTCGCCACTCGAAACTCATTACTCGCCACTCGCCACTCATTACTCGCCACTCATTACTCGCCACTCATTACTCGCCACTTGCCACTCGCTACTAATTACTCGCCAATCGCCACTCGCCACTCACTACTCGCCACTCACTACTCATTACTCGTCATTTGCACTCCCCACTCGCCACTCGCCACTCATTACTCGCCACTCATTACTCGCCACTCATTACTGGCCACTCATTACTCGCCACTCGCCACTCATTACTCGCCATTCACCACTCTTTACTCGCCACTCATTACTCGCCACTCATTACTCGCCACTCATTACTCGCCACTCATTACTCACCACTCATTACTCGCCACTCGTTACTCGCCACTCGCCACTCGCCACTTGAAACTCATTACTCGCCACTCGCCACTCATTACTCGCCACTCATTACTCGCCACTCATTACTCGCCACTCGCCACTCTTTACTCACCACTCGCCACTCGTTACTCGCCACTCACCACTCATTACTCGCCACTTGCCACTCCCTACTCGCCACTTGCCACTCATTACTCGCCACTCATTACTTGCCACTCATTACTCGCCACTCATTACTCGCCACTCGTTACTCGCCACTCGCCACTCGCCACTCGAAACTCATTACTCGCCACTCGCCACTCATTACTCGCCACTCATTACTCGCCACTCATTACTCGCCACTTGCCACTCGCCACTAATTACTCGCCAATCGTCACTCGCCACTCACTACTCGCCACTCACCACTCATTACTCGTCATTTGCACTCCCCACTCGCCACTCGCCACTCATTACTCGCCACTCATTACTCGCCACTCATTACTGGCCACTCATTACTCGCCACTCGCCACTCATTACTCGCCATTCGCCACTCTTTACTCGCCACTCATTACTCGCCACTCATTACTCGCCACTCATTATTCGCCACTCATTACTCACCACTCATTACTCGCCACTCGTTACTCGCCACTCGCCACTCGCCACTTGAAACTCATTACTCGCCACTCGCCACTCATTACTCACCACTCATTACTCGCCACTCATTACTCGCCACTCGCCACTCTTTACTCACCACTCGCCACTCGTTACTCGCCACTCACCACTCATTACTCGCCACTCGCCACTCCCTACTCGCCACTTGCCACTCATTACTTGCCACTCATTACTCGCCACTCATTACTCGCCACTCGCCACTCGCCACTCACCACTCATTACTCGCCACTCGCCACTCATTACTCGCCACTCATTACTCGCCACTCAACACTCGCCACTCATTACTTGCCACTCATTACTCATTACTCGCCACTCATTACTCGCCACTCATTACTCGCCACTCATTACTCGCCACTCGCAACTCATTACTCGCCACTCGCCACTCAATACTCGCCACTCATTACTCGCCACTCGCCACTCGCCACTTGCCACTCATTACTCGCCACTCAACACTCGCCACCCATTACTCACCACTCATTACTTGCCACTCATTACTTGCCACTCGCCACTCATTACTCGCCACTCATTACTCGCCACTCGCCACTTGCCACTCATTACTCGCCACTCACCACTCATTACTCGCCACTCATTACTCGCCACTCATTACTCGCCACTCATTACTCGCCACTCGCCACTCGCAACTCATTACTCGCCACTCGCCACTCAATACTCGCCACTCATTACTCGCCACTCGCCACTCGCCACTCATTACTCGCCACTCAACACTCGCCACTCATTACTCACCACTCATTACTTGCCACTCGCCACTCATTACTCGCCACTCATTACTCGCCACTCGCCACTTGCCACTCATTATTCGCCACTCATTACTCGCCACTCGCCACTCGCCAGTCATTACTCGCCACTCGCCACTCGAAACTCATTACTCGCCACTCGCCACTCATTACTCGCCACTCATTACTTGCCACTCGCCACTCATTACTCGCCACTCGCCACTCGAAACTCATTACTCGCCACTCGCCACTCATTACTCGCCACTCATTACTCGCCACTCATTACTCGCCACTCATTACTCGCCACTCATTACTCGCCACTCGTTACTCGCCACTCGCCACTCGCCACTCGAAACTCATTACTCGCCACTCGCCACTCATTACTCGCCACTCATTACTCGCCACTCATTACTCGCCACTTGCCACTCGCCACTAATTACTCGCCAATCGCCACTCGCCACTCACTACTCGCCACTCACTACTCATTACTCGTCATTTGCACTCCCCACTCGCCACTCGCCACTCATTACTCGCCACTCATTACTCGCCACTCATTACTGGCCACTCATTACTCGCCACTCGCCACTCATTACTCGCCATTCGCCACTCTTTACTCGCCACTCATTACTCGCCACTCATTACTCGCCACTCATTACTCACCACTCACTACTCACCACTCATTACTCGCCACTCGTTACTCGCCACTCGCCACTCGCCACTTGAAACTCATTACTCGCCACTCGCCACTCATTACTCGCCACTCATTACTCGCCACTCATTACTCGCCACTCGCCACTCTTTACTCACCACTCGCCACTCGTTACTCGCCACTCACCACTCATTACTCGCCACTTGCCACTCCCTACTTGCCACTTGCCACTCATTACTCGCCACTCATTACTCGCCACTCATTACTCGCCACTCGCCACTCATTACTCACCACTCGCCACTCATTACTCGCCACTCATTACTCGCCACTCAACACTCGCCACTCATTACTTGCCACTCATTACTCATTACTCGCCACTCATTACTCGCCACTCATTACTCGCCACTCATTACTCGCCACTCGCAACTCATTACTCGCCACTCGCCACTCAATACTCGCCACTCATTACTCGCCACTCGCCACTCGCCACTCATTACTCGCCACTCAACACTCGCCACCCATTACTCACCACTCATTACTTGCCACTCATTACTTGCCACTCGCCACTCATTACTCGCCACTCATTACTCGCCACTCGCCACTTGCCACTCATTACTCGCCACTCGCCACTCATTACTCGCCACTCATTACTCGCCACTCATTACTCGCCACTCATTACTCGCCACTCATTACTCGCCACTCATTACTCGCCACTCAACACTCGCCACTCATTACTTGCCACTCATTACTCATTACTCGCCACTCATTACTCGCCACTCATTACTCGCCACTCATTACTCGCCACTCGCCACTCGCAACTCATTACTCGCCACTCGCCACTCAATACTCGCCACTCATTACTCGCCACTCGCCACTCGCCACTCATTACTCGCCACTCAACACTCGCCACCCATTACTCACCACTCATTACTTGCCACTCATTACTTGCCACTCGCCACTCATTACTCGCCACTCATTACTCGCCACTCGCCACTTGCCACTCATTACTCGCTACTCACCACTCATTACTCGCCACTCATTACTCGCCACTCATTACTCGCCACTCATTACTCGCCATTCATTACTCGCCACTCATTACTCGCCACTCAATACTCGCCACTCGCCACTCATTACTCTCCATTCATTACTCGCCACTCATTACTCGCCACTCGTTACTCGCCACTCGCCACTCGCCACTCGAAACTCATTACCCGCCACTCGCCACTCATTACTCGCCACTCGCCACTCTTTACTCGCCACTCGCCACTTGCCACTCATTACTCGCCACTCACCACTCATTACTCGCCACTCGCCACTCCCCACTCATTACTCGCCACTCATTACTCGCCATTCATTACTCGCCACTCATTACTCGCCACTCAATACTCGCCACTCGCCACTCATTACTCTCCATTCATTACTCGCCACTCATTACTCGCCACTCGTTACTCGCCACTCGCCACTCGCCACTCGAAACTCATTACCCGCCACTCGCCACTCGCCACTCATTACTCGCCACTCGCCACTCTTTACTCGCCACTCGCCACTTGCCACTCATTACTCGCCACTCACCACTCATTACTCGCCACTCGCCACTCCCCATTCGCCACTCGCCACTCATTACTCGCCACTCATTACTCGCCACTCGCCACTCATTACTCGCCACTCGCCACTCATTACTCGCCACTCATTACTCGCCACTCATTACTCGCCACTCGCCACTCATTACTCGCCACTCATTACTCGCCACTCATTACTCGCCACTCAACACTCGCCACTCATTACTTGCCACTCATTACTCATTACTCGCCACTCATTACTCGCCACTCATTACTCGCCACTCAATACTCGCCACTCATTACTTGCTACTCATTACTCGCCACTCGCCACTCGCCACTCATTACTCGCCACTCAACACACGCCACCCATTACTCACCACTCATTACTTGCCACTCATTACTTGCCACTCGCCACTCATTACTCGCCACTCATTACTCGCCACTCACCACTTGCCACTCATTACTCGCCACTCACCACTCATTACTCGCCACTCATTACTCGCCACTCATTACTCGCCACTCATTACTCGCCACTCATTACTCGCCACTCGCCACTCATTACTCGCCACTCGCCACTCGAAACTCATTACTCGCCACTCGCCACTCATTACTCGCCACTTGCCACTCATTACTCGCCACTCATTACTCGCCACTCGTTACTCGCCACTCGCCACTCGCCACTCGAAACTCATTACTCGCCACTCGCCACTCATTACTCGCCACTCATTACTCGCCACTTGCCACTCGCCACTAATTACTCGCCACTCGCCACTCGCCACTCACTACTCGCCACTCACCACTCATTACTCATCATTTGCACTCCCCACTCGCCACTCGCCACTCAATACTCGCCACTCATTACTCGCCACTCATTACTGACCACTCATTACTCGCCACTTGCCACTCATTACTCGCCATTCATTACTCGCCACTCATTACTCGCCACTCATTACTCGCCACTCATTACTCACCACTCATTACTCGCCACTCGTTACTCGCCACTCACCACTCGCCACTTGAAACTCATTACTCGCCACTCGCCACTCATTACTCGCCACTCATTACTCGCCACTCATTACTCGCCACTCGCCACTCTTTACTCACCACTCGCCACTCGTTACTCGCCACTCACCACTCATTACTCGCCACTCGCCACTCCCCACTCGCCACTTGCCACTCATTACTCGCCACTCATTACTCGCCACTCATTACTCGCCACTCGCCACTCTTTACTCGCCACTCATTACTCGCCACTCAACACTCGCCACTCATTACTTGCCACTCATTACTCATTACTCGCCACTCATTACTCGCCACTCATTACTCGCCACTCGCCACTCATTACTCGCCACTCGCTACTCAATACTTGCCACTCATTACTTGCCACTCATTACTCGCCACTCGCCACTCATTACTCACCACTCAACACTCGCCACCCATTACTCACCACTCATTACTTGCCACTCATTACTTGCCACTCGCCACTCATTACTCGCTACTCATTACTCGCCACTCGCCACTCATTACTCACCACTCATTACTTGTCACTCATTACTCGC
>JAWZYT010004399.1:0-12500 GCA_034508575.1 Petrolisthes manimaculis
GGTGATGGGGTCGTGTGTGTGAGTGGGTGGGTGACTGTGTATGCTAGAAGAACGTGTTTGTTTGACGATGGTGTGGTGTGGTGTATTGTTACGATATTATTTATTATTTTTATACGAACTGGACCAATAGGCCTTTTCTGTCGTTTCCTAAATTCTTATGGTTACTCGAAGAAGAGGAAACACTACCTATATCTATGTGTCAGAGAGAGAGAGAGAGAGACAGAGACAGAGACAGAGACAGACAAACAGAGAGAGACACAGACACACACACAATACACAAAAGGCTACCTACGTCTCTGCATCCTGTGTTCCTAAAATCAGCACCAAAAAAAAAAAAAAAAAAAAAAAAAAAAAACAGTCTTAATTAATATCTATGACAGTGTTATAACCCACGTGTGTCTCTGTTCTCTAGGTGGAAAGGGAAGGAAGGGTGGTGAATGAAAGGGAGGGAGTGGAAGAAAGAAAGAGAGGGAGGGTAGTGAAAGAAGGGAGTGTGAGGAAGAGAGGGGGAGTGAGTGAAGGGAGGAAGGAAGGGTAGTGAAAGAAGGGAGTGTGAGGAAGAGAGGGGGAGTGAGTGAAGGAAGGAAGGAAGGGTAGTGAAAGAAGGGAGTGTGAGGAAGAGAGGGGGAGTGAGTGAAGGGAGGAAGGAAGAAAGAAGGAAGGAAGGGTAGTGAAAGAAAGGGAGGAGGGAAGGAAGGAAGGAAGGGAGGAAGAATGAGTGAAAGGGTAGTGAAAGAAGGGAATGTGAAGAAGAGAGGGAGTGAGTGTAGAAAGGAATGAAGAATGAGTAAAAGAAAGGAGATAATAAAGGGAGGAGGAAGTTGAGTGTGAGATGGAAGAGTGGAAGAGAGAGAGAGTGACTGGCAGACTGGAAAAGGAGAGGGCAAAAAAGCGTGAGAGAGAACCAGAAAAAACGTAAGAGGAGTGAGGGAGGATGAATGGTGAGGGGGGGAGGGAGAATGGTGTTGGGGGATGAGAGGTGAGGGAGTGAGGGAGGATGAATGGTGTTGGAGGATGAGTGAGGGAGGGAGGGAGGATGAAAGGTGAGGGAGGGAGGGAGTGTAGTGAAGGAGAGAGAGAGCGAGAGTGGCGTAAGAGAAAGAGTAAAATGGAAGGAAGAGTAATGAAGGAGAGAAAATGATGATGGAGAGAAAGTGATAAGGAAGGGAGGGATGAAAAGAGGCGAGAGAAGAATATTGATGAGGGAGAGAGAAACTGGGGAGAACAACAATGGGAAGAGCAAAAGAGGATGGAAGGGAAGAGCAACGAAAGGAAAAATAATGATAGAAGGGAGAATTGATGATGAGAGAAGTAAAAAAAAAAAAAAAACAAAAAAAAACAGATAGATAGAGATGTGATAAAAGGAGAGAAGGTAAAGAAATAGGTGATAGAAAAGATAAGGAATGAAAACAGACACGATAAAAATGAGAACCATCAATAAAAGGAGGAAAGTTTTAATGAGTAATAAAAGGCAGAAACTGAGGAAATGAGGAGTTATAATAAAAAGAAAATGATGTTATTGATAAAGGGTATGTTTTGTGTCACAGTTTTAAAGGGTTGAAGTGAATGGAACGATGAACACAACAATAACTAACACGAGTGAACTGTTCGGGACAAAAAAAAAAAACGTGGAATAATGACCGTGGGAAGCAAAAAAAAAAAAAAAAAAAAAAAAAAAAAAAAAAAAAAAACGCACACACACACACTAACACACAATATCTAAAAACTAATGGAAAAAAATATTATTATGTGTATGGTGTGGAGGATAAATAAAATTGTGACCTTATAGAGTAGAGAGAGTGAGACATGGAAATATTCTTAGGGGAGGGTGGGGTGGTGGATCGAGAAAGGAGTCACGGATGGTTTGACGTTAAATATATCAGAACTGGTTGATGATTTATAGACAACCAACAAGCGTCGTCGTTTCTTACCCTGTTTGCTCAAGGCTATTATAGGTAGTATTATGGAGGTAGTATATAGTTCCATGGGTATGGCTATTATAGGTAGTATTATGGAGGTAGTATATAGTTCCATGGGTATGCCTGACTGACTGGATGAGGAGAAATAAGGAATACGAATAAAAGAAAGTGAAGAAAAAGCGCAACAAACCAATTATGAATAATATTATGAAGAAAGAGGGAAGATAGGGGAGGAGAAGAAAGAGGGAAGAGGGGGGAGAAGAAAGAGGGAAGGATGGGGGAGGAGAAGAAAGAGGGAAGGAGGGAGGAGGAGAAGAAAGAGGGAAGGAGGGGGAGAAGAGGGAAGGAGGGGGAGAAGAGAGAAGGAGGGGGAGAAGAGGAAGGAGGGGGGAGAAGAGGGTGAAGGACAAAAATAAAGGGGGGAGTGAAAGACGGAAGAGGAGACGACGCAAGGAAAATGGTGGAGAAAAATGAGGAGATGGAAGATGGGGCGGAAAATAAAGGGTGGGTAAAGAGACGAAAGAAGAATATGATGATGGGGGAGGTGGCTGAAACTTGGAACTGGAAAAGAAGGAGGGGAGAGAAAAAAAAATATAGGAGGAAGAAGATGGAAAGATGGAGGTAAAGGAAGAGGAGAAAAGAAGTGAAAGAGAGGATAGAAAGAAGGATGAGGAAGAGAGGAGAGAAGAAGGATGAGGAAGAAAAAGAAGTGAAAGAGATGACAATAGTAGGATGAGGAAGAAAAAAGAAGTGAAAGAGATGACAATAGTAGGATGAGGAAGAAAAAAGAGAAAGAAAGGAGAGAAGAAAGATAAGGAAGAAAAAGAAGTGAAAGAGAGGACAATAGTAGGATGAGGAAGAAAATGAGGAGGAGTTGGAGGAAAAAGAAGATGTTGTAAGCAATTTTTTTTATAGGCACTTAAAAAATCCACTATGTAATTGATATATTAAAAAAAAAACATGTCATTATAATCGAACATACAAGAGCAGCAATTTTTTGGACCAGCACAGAAGACATTAAAAACAAAAATGTATAAATAAATAAAAGGAAATGTATGAATAAATAAAAGGAATATTCTTGTCTCTCTTCCCTCCATGAAAAAGCCAAAGCTGCGACATTATCGTTCGCTTTTTATTTTCATCCATACGATTTTTCTGGGTATATTTTCCTGTTCTTTTTTTTTTATAATCGGGGAGGAGAGTATTGGACACCTCTGTTGTATATGAGAGAGAGAGAGAGAGAGAGAGAGAGAGAGAGAGAGAGAGAGAGAGAGAGAGAGAGAGAGAGAGAGAGAGAGAGAGAGAGAGAGATGAGAGAGAGAGGAGAGAGAGAGAGAGAGAGAGAGAGAGAGAGAGAGAGAGAGAGAGAGAGAGAGAGAGAGAGAGAGAGAGAGAGGAATAGGTTGTGGATAAGGCTAATCCATCAGGAATATATATATATATATATATATATATATATATACTTCATCTAATAAAAGTGATAGAAAAACGTTGCCACATTATACTGTAATTGATTTATAACTTTCATGTTTATCTTCACCAAATTATCCAACTGAGTATCATTATCAGAATTAAGTCCCAATAAACATCCATATGGTCCTGTGTTGTACAATATATTCTTTTCAGTATAATACAAAAGTTACCCATATTGAATGAAAATCTCTCTCTCTCTCTCTCTCTCTCTCTCTCTCTCTCTCTCTCTCTCTCTCTCTCTCCTCTCTCTCTCTCTCTCTCTCTCTCTCTCTCTCTATGACATGACGGTCTTTAATATGATCGGATCGATGGTTCTCTGAGACGAAGGGACGACGTTTTCATAATATATCACCACCCCCTGGTTGTAATATACTCGAGAGAGAGAGAGAGAGAGAGAGAGAGAGAGAGAGAGAGAGAGAGAGAGAGAGAGAGAGAGCACCAACCACTCCACAACACAAACACAGTAACTTAGATACCAACACCAACACACCACACCACACCAGTAACACCATCACACTACACCACACTATACCAGTAATACCTTCACATTAACCACACTACACCACACCACAACACAATACAATATAAATACCATCAACACCACACCACACCACACCACACCAGTCGTACTTTCACACTTCACCATACCACACCAGTAATACATTCACTACACTACACTACACCACAACACAACACAACACATCACAAATACCAACAATACAACACCATATCTCACACACCACAACACAACACTACACAACAACACACACACACGTACACAAAATACCCAAAACACCACCCCACACCTTCCCTACATAACACAACACAACACAACGCCACAACACAACAACACACACACACACGTACACAAAATATATCATATCTTTACGCCAAGCCTTCCTACCACCAAACACACACACACAACACGGTATACCACCATCTAATTTAGCAGGTTAAAAAGGTATTCAGTCAGACATGCATTAAATTCACCACTACCACTACCACCACTACCACTACTACTACCCCTGCTGCTGCTGCTGCTGTTGTCGTGTCTAATTAAACAACTAGCATGTCAAGTCACAATGCTGGCAACTCATCCATTTACATAGTGGTATTTAGGAAAACCAGACATTAATTTAATTCGAAAGCAGAAGGTTATTTTGTCTGTGTGATGTGTTGGTGGTTTTCGTGTGTTGTTTTAGGGGGTTACGTGGTAGGCCTACAGTTTTTTTTATTTTCTGTTTACTTGTGACGTTTACAGCTTTTTATTTTGTGTTCTGTTTACTTGTGTCGTTTTATGGAGTTACGTTGTCTCCATTTCGCCCTGTCTAATGTGGTACAGCTTTTTATTTTTATATCTGTGTTGTTGTGTTGTTTTAGGGGCTATACGTAGACTCCATCTCACTCACATCAAATGACTCATATATGGGACCCTGTGGTGTAGTCAGAAAATTGCAGATAAACGAGTCCTTCAAATATTGCCACGAAACACCACCTATAAGGAAGGAGCGTGTTTTATAGCAGGTCACGGGGAATCAAAACCCTCCAATTTCCATACAAGATCACAGGATCCTTGAGATGAAATCAGTACAGTGTTGGTAAATCTGGAGCAACTGATTCGTCCTCCAAACTATTCCAAGCAACAAGCCACAATTAGTTTCTGTTGATCTGCTGGTGATGTTATTTTGCCCGTGTCTGCATTGTGCCTGTGTGTTGAAGGACTGAAGAAATCACTGTGAATAAACTGAACCAGAGCGACCCACAACACCCAGCATCTTAACTACCCAGTGTTGTCAACGAGAGATCTGACTGTCTGATCATCAAAGACATCAACTCTAGGACTGTCTGGTGGGAGGATATCTATAGGGGGGAGGAGTGGGGTCTGAGTGGAAGGGGGTGGGGAGTGGTGTGTGAGTGGAGGGGGGGAGTGTCTGAGGGAAGGGTGGAGTGTCTGAGGGGAGGGGGGAGGGGGAAGTGTCTGTGTGTAGTGGGGAGAGGGGAGGGGGAAGGGGGGAGTGTCTGTGTGTAGTGGGGGGAGGGGGTCAGAGAGGCTGGAGGGCCATCAGGTCTCAGGGCTCATCAGTGATTCATGGGTCCCTCTCCACCACTGGCTCTACCTCCATCTCCATCACTCAGTCTCCATCATTATCTCCAACACTCAGCCTCCACCATCATCTTCACCACTGGCTCTACCTCCATCTCCAACACTCAGTCTCCATCATTATCTCCAACACTCAGTCTTCATCATCATCCCCACCACTGGCTCTACCTACATCTCCATCCCTCTGCTCTTCCTACATCTCCATCCCTCTGCTCTTCCTTCATCTCCATCCCTCAGCCTTCACCATCGCCTCCACCACTGTTCCAACCATCATTGAATCTTTGCCACCACCATCATCTCCATCTCACGATTTCCATCATCTCCCTCACTACCACCACTATGACCACCACAACTTAATACTACCACAAGTTAATACCACCACAAGTTACACTACCACCTCCAGCTTGACTCCCAGCGACTAACTCAAACAGACTTCTGCATCCCCAAGTCATTTCTCTCAAACACAACACGACACACAGCCTCCTCTAGAGATCCCATCCCCGGATAATGTGGACAGACAGGCCTTAAGGGACCCCCATGATGTGGTAAGAAAATTGAAGGTTGGGGAGTCCTTCAAATATTGCCACGAAACACCATCTACATTGAAGGAGCTTGTTTCGTGGCACAGTTAGGAGGAATCAGAAGTAACCAGGTTCCATACACTAATCTAACCTGAGTTTGTAGTAGGATTATGGCAGAATGAAAGGGAATTGTGTTAGTGTGATAATATGAATGATAATAGACAATGATGATGGATGGAGGATGAAGGGAGATAGATGCTTATTGTATTGCTGCTGTTGGGGATGGATAGTCAGTCTGTCCAGAGGAAGTAAATTGAAAGGAAGCCGTGCTATAGTTTGACTGACGTTTTCCACCTTGGCTCCTTCCTTCTCCGCCCTCCGTGTGGTGTTAATTCAATTCCCTTTGGCACTTCTCCCTACCCTTCTATTTCAGCTGCATCCAAATGTCTCCCGTCTCCCCACCCTTCTCTCCCTCGGTTGATGCCTATTGTCCGTCTGTCTCACGTATTCTCTTGGTAACTCCCTCGTCTTTCTTCCCTTCCCTTCCACTTCTTCCCTTTATTGTCCCCTTCCCATCCGCTGGTCTTCCTTCGTCTACTTCTGCTGTGGTGTTGAGTGAGCTATATTTCTCGTTGCTTATTTTTACAACTCATTTTATTTTTTCTTCGTCTGTTTCTTGACTTTTATTAGTTTTTTTTTTTTTTTACCCTTTTCCATGCTTTCCCTGCCTTATATCATCTTCTCTTCCTTCTACTCCTATTACTCCTCTTCCTATTTAATTTTCCTCCATTCTCCTACATTCTTTCCTCTCCCCTTTACCATTCTGTCATATTTTTCACTCATTCACTCTCTCTACCTTCCCACTTACACATCCCTCACTCTCTCTCTCTCTCTCTCTCTCTCTCTCTCTCACTCTCTCTCTCTCTCTCTCTCCTTGAGTTAAAAAGGCTCCATTAGGCTGAGTATTTAGTGGGACAATGAAACCTAGGCAGCCACATTGTCTCACAGCGGGGCGTCCAATGAGGAGGTGTCATGGGCAGAGAGGGACTTGTATGTATGTATGTATGTATGTATGTATGTATGTATGTATGTATGTATGTATTTTTGTATGTATGAATGTATGTATGTATGTATGTATGTATGTATGTATGTATGTATGTATGTATGTATGTATGTACTCCTGTCTCTGCTATTCTCTCAACACGTGTGGTGGTTGTATGTATGAGTGTGATGTCTCTGGGGCCTATAATATAGAAGTGGAATAGAGTGGAATATGTTTCTTGTTTACTGGGTGAAAATAAAATAAAATAAAATAGTTTCTGAACAGAGGAAGGCTAGTTATCAGAAGAGTATTGTATGGGGTAGGTCTGCATGGAGGGAGTGATAGAGATAGAAGGGAAGGAGATAAGAAGGAGGGAGGAAGGGAAAGAGGGAAGCGTGGGAGAGAGTGTGGGAAGAGGATGAGGTGTGGGAGGGTGAGTAATGAGAGGAAGAGAGAAGCAGCAGAAGAGAAACACTGAACGAAGGAAGGAAGGAGGAGAGAATGAGGAATATGTTGGAGAGGAGAAGAATGGCGTTAAAGGGAATGATGGGAAGGAGGGGGAGTGAAAAAGTGAGATGAAGTGTCAGGGAGGAATGAAATAGAATGATAAAGGTTGGAGAGGCAGAGCAGGAAGATGGCATAAAAGGAAGATGGAAGGATGCTGCGAGTTAGAGAGAATGAAATAAAGTGAGGACGAAAAATATAAAAAAGTGAGGAAGAAAATAAGAATAAAAAATAAATGTAAAACAGAGAGAGAGGAAGAAAAATTAAGATAAATTGATATAACTGAATACACGGTGAACAAGAAAAAGTAAAACAGAGTGAGGAAGAAAAATAAAATCAGAGTAAATAAAGAGGAAGAAGAAAGGGTGAATAAATACGGAGCGAGGAAAGTGTAGGAGGGAGGAAGGTGAGACAAGGTCAGCACTACCCTACCCTACCCTGTCATGCCCTACCCTGCCCTGCCCTACCCTATATTAACCTACCCTGCCCTACCCTACCCTGCCCTACCCTACCATGCCCTGCCCTACCCTATCTTAACCTACCCTATCCTTCCCTACCCTACCCTATCTTAACCTACCCTACCCAACTCTACCCTACCCTACCCTGCCCTAACCTAACCTACCCTACCCTGCCCCCCCCCCCACCACTACTCACCGCTATAATAAGACCTAAGGTGGGAGACTTGCCGATGACCTAACTTGGAAACCGCTTTGAGGGGGCACGTGGGAAACAAACTTCTCTCTCCATGACCCGAGTTAGTTTGGAAGTCATGCATGAAATCATACAACTTCTTGATGCATGTATGTATGTATGTATGTATGTATGTATGTATGTATGTATAGCTCTAGTTCTCTCCTCTGATACACTTAGGGAAACACTTTGGGAAACACTTTGGGTATCACTTTTGGTATCACTTTGAGAAACAGTTTTGGTATCACTTTGAGAAACAGTTTGGGTAGCACTTTGGGAAACAGTTCTGGTGGGTAGCACTTTGGGTGTGTAGTACTTTAGGTAGCACTTTAGGTAGCACTTTGGTAAACACTCTAGATAGGTAGCACTTTGGGAAACACTTTGGATACGTAGCTCTTTGGGTACGTAGCTCTTTGGGTGTGTAGCACTTTAGGTAGCACTTTGGGTAACACTTTGGGTACACATGATCCCTTGTTCCATTCTACGGACCTTTCATTCTCTTGGATACATAATTATAATACTTTAAAGTGTAAGTATATATGGTACAGTGTTAGTAAAGTGAAGGTATAATTATATGGTACAGTGTTGGTAAATCTGATGCCACGGATATTTTTTTTTTTTCCTCGAAACTATTTCAAACAAACAGGACATAATTATTATCTTATTCTAGTCTCGTTTCGTATAGCATTCATTGGAGGAATCAAAACACTCTAAAAAGTATCAAAAGTGTATTAACCCCATAAAAGTAAATAAAGAAATGGGAGGAATCAGGACACTCTTATGTATCAAAAGTGTATTAACCCCATAAAAGTAAATAAATAAATGAATAAAGTAATAACCTGTATGATAAAACCGGGTGTTGTTGAGGTGAGGAAGAGTGAGTCCTTTACTGGGATGGGCGGAGCATTGGATGAGAAGATGACGACACCTAACCTAACCTAACCTGCCTTTTTTTTTTTTTTTTTTTTATTTAAACTTTCTGGTAATAGCTGTACATGGCTGAGCTAAACAGCATAGGAAAGGCAGCTCTCTGTACACTAGTATGCGGCTTAAAGTACCACCTAACCTAACCTGCCTCTCTCTCTCTCTCTCTCTCTCTCTCTCTCTCTCTCTCTCTCTCTCTCTCTCTCTCTCTCTCTCTCTCTCTCTCCGGCCAAGCCTAACCTGACTTAACCTAACCTAACCTGCCTCTCTCTCTCTCTCTCTCTCTCTCTCTCTCTCTCTCTCTCTTTGTGTGTCTGTCTCACTCTAACTTATCCTAACCTGCATCTCTCTCTCTCTCTCTCTCTCTCTCTCTCTCAGGGTATATATTTGTGTCTTTGTCTCTCTCTCCCTGCGTGTGTGTATCTATATCTCTCAAACCAAACCTAATATACTTTTGGTAAATTGGAGCGCCTTGATTCCTCCAATGCATGCCAGGAAACAAAACCGAATTGACAAAAAATATATACTGGTGTTCTGTTGCCTGGAAGAGTTTGGAGGAAATTAAGTTGCTCCAGATTTACCACCTCCTTAAATGGAAGAGCGTCGTCTATATATTATTATGCTTCTCTCGTTGTTGGTGTTACAAGACCCTCGTCACTATAATCAGAATTAATTGTTCAGCACTTGTTTTTGGCCTTCTCCTCCTCTTCTTTCTCTTTCTTGTTTTTCTTCTTATCCTTCTTCTTCCTCCTCTTCTCCTTTTTTTCTCTCCCTCTTTCTTATCTAAATGAAATGGCTCCACAAGACCAAGGGTTCTGTTGCTGTTGTGAGTCCTGTGTTATCCATTATTTTTTTTCTCTCTTTCTCTCTCACACACACACATATACACACACACACTCACCATCACACACTTACCAACCCACACGAACACACACACACACACAAACACATCCACACACACACAAACACCCCCCCACACACACACCAACACACCCACACACACCAACCCCCACACAACCCCACCCACTCACTCACACACACATACAGTACACACCCCAAACCTTTACTTGCTGCTCTATAAGTTACGAGGTCGCTGCAGTAAGTGTCGTTCCCTGCAGCTGTGCGTGATGAAGTAGTAATGTTGTTAATTGCCAGAGTGAGTTTTGTTCAGTGAAGCTAAAGATTAAAAAAAAAAAAAAAAAAAAAGTTCACCTCGAGGTAGTGAATTTTTTTTTTTTTTTTTTTTTTTTTTTTTTTTTTGTTCTGCACCAACATGAACCGAATAACATGCAGATACAATAACTTACGATGAAGTGAACTATTTGCAGTCAATTGTACATTCATACCAAGAGTTCGACCTGCCTGATTCTCGCCCAATACAGCATTATACTCAGCCGGGCTTAGTTTTTTAGGCCAGGTGGTCATTTCTGTACCAATCTGGGGAAACTCGTACCGAAAACTTCAGAGGGTCATTGTAGAGAGAGAGAGCTAATCAAAGAGGGTAGTAGAAGGAGGGACTGAAATTTACACGTGATAATTATAATCTTTGGAGAGAAACTACAGACAGAAACGTGAATTATTTTACAGTCTTAGGCGAAGCGTGGGAATTCGTTGTGTTTAATTAAGGGACCCTGTGATGTGTAGTCAGAAAATTGGGGATACACGAGTCCTTCAAATTGGAGGTTAGCGGAGTCCTTCAAACATTGCCACCAAACACCATCTATTTGGAAGGGGCTGGTTTTGTGGTATAGTGAGGAGGAATAAGATGTCTCCAAATTATCATACACAATCACAGGGTCATTAATACGCGACGATTTTTTCATAGGAGTGTTTGTGACTAGAGACCCTAAATAAGATATATATATATATATATATATATATATATATATATATATATATATATATATATATATATATATATATTATTTAGGGTCTCTAGTCACAAACACTCCTATGAAAAAATCGTCGCGTATTAATGACTTCGATATATATATAGGGTCTCTATTTGTGACAACTGGGCACGAATTCACAAAAGCAAAGTTCACTTTTAAATTAACTTAAAATTTTCTTCGTAAGCATTCATTCATGGCGAGGACTAGTACCCAACGCTGCTTCGAAATTATAACAACAGCTCATACAAATAGAACAACAACACCATTCACTGCTTCGAAATGAACGTGAAACAATATGGTGAGGTCAGAAATGCAAGCAAACATACGAACAAGTCCAAACTCTAAGATGTTTTGTGAATACTTGTCCTGGCTAATAATTTCTTGCTGGGATAACTCGCTTACTGTAGGCTATATCATTCCTGTGTTGTCAGTCATCGTGTGAATGCCCTGTGTCGGCAGTGTAGTTACAAAGAGTAGCCCTGTCTCAGTTGTTTTATACTGGTGTACCTTTCTTCTTCTCCATCCAAACACACACGAACGCCTACAACAGTACATACAAATGAAACGCAAATTATTTCAACCTTTACTTTCAAATCATGATGCATTGTAGCAAAGATACTTGAATGACCAATGATAAATAAAACAGAATAATGCGATAAAAATATGATAAAAAGCCACTAAAGGAATGAGAGTCAAAAGGTAATATAAGGTTGCAAATTTTGTGAATGAAATTATTTATACGAGAAAAATATCACTGCATGAATTGTTGGCTCATGACCGTGTATGTATGTGTGTGTGTGTGTGTGTGTGTGTGTGTGCAAAATAAATATAAAAGCAATTGGTGTGATAAATGTATGTGTGTGTGTGTTTATTTTCATGTGGCTAAAAATGATGGCGTGCTTGTGTGCGATAGCGTAGCGTGTGTGTAATTTTTCTGCTTGCTTGTTTATCTAGGTGTAATATAATGTGTGTCTGCGAAGGAGGAAGAGAAACGTGCATGAAACCCAGCAAGCAAGCAAGCAAGCAAGCAAGCAAGCCAGCCTCCCACGCACAGACAGACCACCCCTTCTGCTGCCTGCCCCCGACACACCTGGTTAACCCCAATCTGGCAGTCATCCGTACAGAGTGAGTGAGTGAGTGAGTGGTGAAGGAATGAGGACTGACATATATATACTGGATGGGTGTTGTTGACAGGTACCAAGTGTCGGCTACATCCCATGGCTCTCTCTCTCTCTCTCTCTCTCTCTCTCTCTCTCTCTCTTCTAACTGGGACACCATTATTGCATATATATCTATGTGTGTGTGTGTGTATGTGTTTATTCTATTTACATATACTACCATATACTTAACTTCCACTGCTTTCTCTCTCTAACCAGAACACCAGAACTGTATGTATAGATGTGTGTGTGTGTGTGTGTGTGTGTGTGTGTGTGT
>JAWZYT010004399.1:15000-27500 GCA_034508575.1 Petrolisthes manimaculis
ATCGTCTCGTCCACTCACACAGTCATGTTCAGATTAAAATATTTAAACTTGTAAAATAATAAAATGTTGAAGAATTATATATAAGCTCCGGCAACCGAACACAGGTGAGGCATTTGGACTCGGGCAAAGAAGGATAGAGAGGACAAAAATGCATACAAAAAAAAAAAAAAAAAAAAAAAAAAAATATGAATACAAAATAAAAATAAATATATATATGAATAAATAAAAAATAAATAAATAAATAAATATATGAATAAAAAATAAAAATAATAATAAATTAATAAATATATAAATAAATAAATATATGAATAGAAAATAGAAAATAAAAATAAAATGTTGTCCAGAGGAGCGGTGACTTCACAACACCAAGGCCAAGTTGGACCACCAATAAGGGACACACCCCTGGCAAATCCTACCTAACCTAACCTAACCTAACCTAACCAAATTTTACCTAACCTAACCTAACATAATCTAATTTAATCTAATCAAATCCAACCTAACCTAACCTAATTTTACCTAACCTAACGAAATTTTACCTAACCTAACCTAACTTAACGAAATTTTACCTAACCTAACCTAACCTAACGAAATTTTACCTAACCTAACCTAACCTAACTTAACGAAATTTTACCTAACCTAACCTAACCTAACTTAAACTAACCTAACGAAATTTTACCTAACCTAACCTAACATAATCTAATTTAATCTAATCAAATCCAACCTAACCTAACCTAATTTAACCCAACCTAACCTAATCTAACCTAACTTAACCAAATTTAACCTAACCTAACCAAATTTTACCTATTCTAACCTATCTTAAAAAAAAGTTAACTGTACAGTAGATAAAGACAAATAGAAAATGATAGGACTGACCTTCATTTCAGAGTGGACAACGTATAGCTGATGATGATGATGATGATGATGATGTTGATGATGATGATGATGATGGTGATGATGGTGTGGGATGTAGGGCAGAAACAAGTACAGTGATAGAGGAGAGAGAAAGGCAATGGAAGAATGAGAGAACAATAGGAGGATACAACTGGACCTCACTGTATGTATGTATGTATGTCTGTCTGTATGTATGTATGTATGTATGTACTGTATGTTCACACGGCACCACACTACATTGCTTCATGGAGTGACCCGTTAGACACACACACACACACACACACACATATATACACACGCACACGCACACACACACACGCCTCACACACACACACTCTCTCTCTCCCTCACTCTCTCTCTCCCTCACTCTCACACTCCCTCACTCTCACTCTCTCTCTTTCTCACACACACACACACACTCACACACACACACACACACACTTTCTCTTTCTCACACACACACACAATACAGGCAAGACAAAACAAGACTGGGAAGCGACGAAGACTTATTTAATAGTCCCATAGTTACAAATAATTACACGGAGCTATTGTATCACTCACTCTCATTTATATTTCATTTTGGGGACATTGTTGATGCGAAACGAGGACGCTACTAATTGGCATCAAAAATAATAATGAATAATATACATGGTCACGTGAAATGGTAAATAAACATATGACTTTCCATCAAACAACTGCTAAAATATATTGCCCGGCTTACATGTACGAAAGACTGAGGTGAGTATCTGCTGTCAGTGTACAAATATGGAAGAGGAGGAGGAGGAGACGTGAGATGAGTTGGGGTTACGTAAGATCTGATGTTGTTCCCTCCCTGTCCTGCCTTGTCCTGCCCTGTCCTGCCCTGCCCTGCCCTACCTACTACCTTGCCTTGTCCTACACTGTCTTGCTCTTGCCCTATCATATCCTGTTCTATTTTGCCCTGCCCTGCCCTGCCTTCAACCTTGCCCTGCCCTGTCATATCCTTCTCTGCCCTGCCATACCCTACCCTGTCCTACCCTGTCCTACACTCCATGTCTTACCCAATCACATCCTGCTCTCTCTGCTCTGGCCTGCACCCCATCCAACCAATCAGGGTCACGAGGTTAACTATAAACTAAACCCCGACCCTGACACCAATACCGACCCCATGTAACTCACAGCCTCATTCCATCTGTCTCTCTCCCTCCCTACACCATCTGTTTCTCCCTCCCTCCACTATCTGCCTCTCCCTCCCTACACCATCTGTTTCTCCCTCCCTCCACTATCTGCCTCTCCCTCCCTCCACCCTCTGCCTCTCTCTCCCTCCACTATCTGCCTCTCTCTCCCTCCACTATCTGCCTCTCCCTCCCTCCACCATCTGCCTCTCCCTCCCTCCACCATCTGCCTCTCTCTCCCTTCATCATCTGCCTCTCCCTCCCTCCATCATCTGCCTCTCCCTCCCTTCACCATCTGCCTCTCCCTCCCTTCACCGCCTGCCTCTCCCTCCCTCCACCATCTGCCTCTGTCACGCCCTCCATCACCTGTTTGTATCGCCATAAGTCTCGCCTACTTGAACTGATACAACTTCTTTATATATATTTTTAAATTTTCTGTGTTAGATTTATTAGTTTCCTATGGTGACACAAGTTCTCTCTCATCCCAATTCCATTTTCCTCTCGTGCTTGTACCCTCAATGCAGGCTCCCTTACTCTAATGTTTTTGCAGTACCGGTATGTTTGTCACTTCATCTCTCACTATACGATTCCTCACTACTGTCTGCCACTGCCACTGTCCCTCACTACTGTCTGCGTCCCTTCCCGTCGTCTGCCTGCCTGGCCACCCATGCACCTGTCCTCACCAATTTACCCTTCACTGTGGCAACACCCGCACCTTGGGTCTGCTTCTCTGTTGGTGGGTGGCTTTAAGAGTTTTGAAATACATAAAAATATATTAACGAAAACTTAACGAAATTTAGAGAGGTATAGTCACCTAAACATAGGACCCTAATACATGAAATATTATAAACTGAGTGAGGTTAGTTTTAAAAATAACCACGAATACTATATATATAAAAAATGTATTGCACGAATCTATATCCTGCATGGGACATATATCACAGTTTCAAATGATGCACAGTTTATATATTTTTCTGCATCAATGTGTTTGCCGTCCATCAACCAACCTACAACACCAACCTATATAAAAAAAAAAAGTCCTTTCCCAGTGATCACCAAGCCAGGCCAACCCTCACCAACCCAACCCTACCCCTCCCCTTCTCTACTCTACCCTACCCTACCCTACACTACACCTACCCTACACCTCCCCTACCCTACCCTACCCTACCCTACACCTCCCCTTCTCTTTCATCACTGGTGCATGTAGTGTTTATAAAGCTGTATTATTAACCAACTCTTTCCTCTCAGTTCCAACCCTTTTACATCCATAGTTTTCCTGAATGGATGCTTAAATTTTTAGTCCACATCTGTATCTAAATCACTTATATCTATTATCAGTACATATTTGCAAGATGCTTAATATAATAACCCAAAACATTACAGTGCTTAAAAATACCCATAATTTAATGTGTCTACTTTGTTGCCTCATGTCTCGTACAGTACCAAAGTTTTTAATGCCTACCACGTCAGGGAATTCAAGTGTTCATGAGTTAGACTAAGTTCAACTCTATTTCTCAGATTACTACTGCCCAACCCACTTATCCATATTGCAACCCAGCCTTCCAATAGTTGTTGCCACTCTGTCCCATGCACGCAATCTATTATTTCAACCCACTCCCATTATGCAAATTTCAACCCAGTTTATTTGACCATATTAAATTCCTACTCACTGATCCAATTATTACCCCACTCGTTTATGATAAAGTCCAGCCCACTCATCCATCCAATCCATACCTCTCACCCATACTACAATCATTCATCCCACTCATCCATCCATTCCATCCCACTTATCCATCTAATCCAACTCTCTCATCCATCAAATCTATCCTTATCATCCATCCAATCCATCCCTCTCAGCCACCGTCATCCCACTCAACTCCCTCTTCAACTCCCTCTCAATTCCCTCTCATTCACCGTCATCCCACTCAACTCCCTCTCAACTCCCTCTCATCCACCGTCATCCCACTCAACTCCCTCTCTTGGCCAGGCGCCTCACTAAATATCATCCAAACTCATTTCCAAAGTTTTGTTTGAATTTGGTTCATTTGCATACGAGAGACCCCCAGCCAGTCAGTAGTGAGCAGACGACACGACAGCTTCCAGGCAATATGTGGGTTGTTGTTGTTGTTGTTGTTGTTTTGTTGTTGTTGGTGTTGGTGTTATTGTTGGTGTCCAATTTGGTTTCTCGAATCACTTGTCTCTCTGTCTGTCTTTCCTTGTATTCATCTGTTTTTTTTTTGTAACTACTTTGAACTATACACATTCCTACACAAGTACAATACAACCTAATACAATACACCTCACCCTCATACAGTAAGTAACTCCCATCCACAATACAACGAAAGCACACCAAGTTCCACCAACTACCGTAACCACATTACCATTGTACAAGACTGTCTACTAACACAGAGAGGTAGGTGGTCTATCTATCTATCTATCTATCTATCTATCTATCTATCTATCTATCTATCTATCTCTCTCACACACATAGACGACAATGCCCATGTTATTGCAATTTGGATTTCTTTCGCTTTCAGAGAAAATGCAAGATCAACAGCAAGCGGTGGGTTGGGTTGGGGGACGAATGAAGGGGGGGGTTGGTTGGTTGGGGGACGAGTGGGGGGGAGGGGGAGAGGGGGGGGGGTTGGAAGAACACGTGAAAGTAGCCGAGTCTAACCTGCCATTACGGAATTATCTGAGCGTTAAGCTGCTTAATTCCGGAAATGAGGCGAAATATTTATCCAGGGATTTTTTAGAATGCCACTAATAAAGGGGTGGAGGCATCCTGGCGGGGGGGGGGAATGAAAGGGAGGGGAAGGGGAGGGGGAAAGTGAGGGGAAGGGGAGATGGAGGAATAAACATAAGAGGGGGAAGGAGTGGGGGGAAGGAGAGGGGAGGGGAAGGGGAGATGGAGTAGTAAACATAAGAGGGGGAAGTTGAAGGAGAGAGGGGGAAGAGGAGGTGGAGGAGTAAACATAAGAGAGGGATGGGTTTTAACCAGATTAGAGAGAGATTACCTCAAGGGTGTGTGTAGTTAGGCGTCATAATGGATAAACAAAGTCCATCACAACGAACCACTGGACTGAAAATAAAAAAAACACACTGACATATCCATCAAATTATTTAGATACACTCAGAAGAAAAATAAAATGGAATAAAAACCAAGTGATATATACGCCAAGCAACAGTAAGCACACACACATGCACACACACACACACACACACACAAAATGTATACATAGAACTGAACATACTTAATTAATTGTAGGAAATTAATTAAACCATTGGGAAAAATCCAGGCAATTAATTAATATATGACATGGAAACAGTAAGATGATAAATAATAATAATAATTAAAAAAAAAAAAAAAAAAAAAAAAATAATAATAATAATAATAATAAAACACAAACCTTGGCTAAGAACACCATGCATGATAAACTTACCATGTGTGATTATAAAATTTTATGAAAAGAGTATACGAAACATAATTAAGCAACATTCCTATACCTGAAACTCCCAACGTCACACAGGAGGAAAAATATTACACCAAAAGAACGAAAGAAAGGGGACTGAAAAAAAAAGTTGGTTGCATTATCATATATATTGAGGAAAAAGGTAGATGAACTCCGTGTGGACAAATGGGAAAAAAAGGGACTGGAGGGGAAAATCTGTGTCACACACCACGAGATACACACACATAGATACACACACATACTGTAGATGCCACACGATATACACACATATAGATACACACATGTAGATACACACATAGATATACACATGATACACACACAGATACACACATGATATACACACATGATACCACATGATTCAACATAGATACCACATTATACACACACATAGATGCCACACGATATACACACAACATATATACTATAATTTTGTTTGATTTATATAGACAAACAAATATAAATCAAACAAAAGAATAAATAGCATATAAAAAAAATATATGCTTAATTGACAACACCACCTTTGACGTATGGATATCAGACCTGAAAACTGTGTGGGGGGGGGGGGGTGTGGGGGGTGAGGGGGGGTAGGGGAGGGTGTGAAATCATCAGAAAATCTAATCCGTTCTCACATATCAAAGTCAAGGTCAATTATCTGCTAAACTAGTGCAATTATTAGTGTCATTCACCTTTGTTCAATTTTCTCCAATATAATGGTGCAATAAATCTACGAAACCATGAAATATTTGTGAATCATATACTATTTGTAAAGCATATAATATTAATTTTGTAAAGCATATACTATTCGTAAAGCATATAATATTTGTAAAGCATATGCTATTTGTAAAGCATATCATATTAATTTTGTAAAGCATATCATATTAATTTTGTAAAGCATATAATATTTGTAAATCATATAATATTTATAAAGCATATCATATTAATTTTGTAAAGCATATCATATTAATTTTGTAAAGCATATAAATTTTGTAAAGCATATTAATTTTGTAAAGCATATAATATTAATTTTGTAAAGCATATATATATTAACACATAATCTTATCACTGCAACATTCATTCATTCACATCAGAGGTCCTGTATAATAATTTTTTTCGGTACCGTAGGGCTTAAAAAGAGTACCATATGTCCCAACTCTTCAGGTAACCACATCACCTCCACACACAGGGAAATTCATTCAGAGTGATTCATTTATACAATTATGGACTGTTCACTGTGGATGGAACTGCCAGATATCACTATACTAAAAAAAAAAAATGAAAAAAAAAAAAAAAAAAATGAACGTTCAAATTTTTTTTTTCATCATGAATATCACGATTAAATTAATATACAGGGAATTACATACCTAATAAAAAAAAGGTACTACAGTAAAATACAGAAGCATAATTCGAATATAATTATATACTGTGCAGTCAAGAGCACTAATAAGTTCACAGTTTTTTTAGTTGAACAGTTTCATTCACCGACGAACTAATTCCAATGGATAATCTTATTGTGGTGGTTCATTTATTTACTGTCTCTCTAGGTAGGTATTCGACGAAGCACACCTGAATACCTATTAGTGCTCTTGACTGTACATATGGATTTAATTTCAAGAGGTGGTACTGTAATAACATCCCTCACCAATAAATAAATAACACGACCACCATCCTCTATACTGCAAGACTCGCCCAAAATTAACACATAAATCATACGTAGTTTTTCCTAATGTTGTGTGCATGTGTGCTCGCCAATATTAGCACATAAATCATACGTATTTTTTGCTAATGTTGTGTGCATGTGTGTTCACCAGTATTAGCACATAAATCATACGTGTTTTTTGCTAATGTTGTGTGCATGTGTGTTCACCAATATTACAAGGTCATAACAGGGATAACAGAATCTCGACCACCAACCAAGCAAGCAAGCAAGGACGGAAGCAAGTAACTCCACTGTCAGTATCACGGGTTTATTTCCATTACATTGTGCATTATGATATTGAAGTGAAGCGATTCCCAGGAAGTAGTAAGGAAGGAAGGAAGGAAGGAAGGAAGGAAGGAAGGAAGGAAGGAAGGAAGGAAGGAAGGAAGGAAGGAAGAAGGAAAGAAGGAAGGAAAGAAGGAAGGAAGGAAGGAAGGAAGGAAGGAAGGAAGGAAAGAAGGAAGGAATGAAGGAGGGGAGGGGAAATACAGAGAGTGGGAAAAGAGGGAGAGTGGGAGGCTGGTGGAGTGGAAAAGAGGGAGAGTGGTGGGAGGCTGGTGGAGTGGGAAATGAGGGAGAGTGGTGGGAGGCTGGTGGAGTATGAAATAGGGAGTAGGAATGTGTTCAGTAAAGGTCACCTGTAACACTGGGTAATGACTGTCCCTCCATCCTTGTCAATTTCTTTCCAAACTTTCTCCATTTTCTCTCTCTCTCTCTCTCTCTCTCTCTCTCTCTCTCTCTCTCTCTCTCTCTCTTTCTCTCTCTTTCTCTCTCTCTCTCTCTACGTGTGTGTGTGTGTGTGTGTGTGTATAGGACCAGTATAGTTTTGCATTAACAACGAAAGCCCAAAACTATCGACTTGAATTCAGAATAGCTTTTATGACAAATCGAACCCCAATTCATGTGTGTGAAAACGAGTATCGAAGCAGAATAAACACCGTAATGTTCCAAGACACTCATAATAAGAATACAATAACTGTTTAATAAAGGAAGTGTCCTGTGTTGTAGACTCGCTAACGTTAGGTAGGTAAGTCTGGCTAGCATCCTTAAAGGGGGAATTTCTGTGTTTGTTAATCTGGAGTAACTGAATCCTCCAAGCTATTCCAAGTAACAGAACACCATTATTTTTGTTAACTTGGGTCTGTTTCCTGGCATACTTTGGAGGACCCAATGCACTTCAATGTAACAAAAGGGGGAGGGAAATACTTCTGTTGGTGAATTGGAAGGTTTTTGGTTCCTCCATTATACACCACGAAACAGATCTCCTCCCGTACCGTACCACTGAGGGCGTCTGTTTTCTGGAGGACTCAGCAGCCTTCCAATTTACCAGTATCTCCCCTTTTAAGTTGATATTTATTTATATTGTGGGCACTCCCTTGCAGTTCCCGTGTGTGTGTTTGTGCCTGGTTCCTATGATACTCCAGGGTTGTGTTATTCCAAGTGTTGCCTGGATGGTAGGATGGTAGGATGGCAGGATGGTAGGATGGTAGGATGGTAGGATGGTAGGATGGCAGGATGGTAGGATGGCAGGATGGTAGGATGGTAGGATGGCAGGATGGTAGGATGGTAGGATGGCAGGATGGTAGGATGGCAGGATGGTAGGATGGTAGGATGGTAGGATGGCAGGATGGTAGGATGGTAGGATGGCAGGATGGTAGGATGGTAGGATGGCAGGATGGTAGGATGGTAAGATGGTAGGATGGTAGGATGGTAGGATGGCAGGATGGTAGGATGGCAGGATAGTAGGATAGCAGGATGGTAGGATGGTAGGATGGCAGGAGGGTAGGATGGCAGGATGGTAGGATGGTAGGATGGCAGGATGTTAGGATGGCAAGAGTCTGAATATTTTCTATGTATGTTCGAGGGAGAACTGTCTCATCATTATAGGAAGGTGAAGTGGGTGGGCCCGGTAAATGTTAGGTTAGGTTAGGTTAGGTTAGGTTGGGTTGGGTTGGGCACAGGAAATTTTGGTCACGGTATGTAAGGTCTGGTTCGGTTAGGGTCGAAAAGCAATCCTCCCCCACAGAAAACAGCTACGTTTATCAGCTAAGGTACAGAGGGAAGCAGTCAAACTATTACGTGAGATAGAACTACAGTATATGGACAATTATTTTTGACTACGACGTTTCCCGGGGTACGTATACATACAAGAGGACACCTATATGCACACACACACACACACACACACACACACACACCACGGTACAGTATATGGAAACAACACTGGAGTGAGTGGAAGGAATATTCAGCAGGGAATGATTCGGGACACTGCTGGGATTGCTTCTCATGCATTTCTTCCGTGTGCATTTTCTTCCTCATGCATTTCTTCCGTGTGCATTTCCTTCCTCATGCATTTCTTCCTCATGCATTTCCTTCCTCATGCATTTCTTCCGTGTTGCATTTCTTCCGTGTTGCATTTCCTTCCTCATGCATTTCCTTCCTCATGCATTTCCTTCCTCATGCATTTCTTCCGTGTGCATTTTCCCCGGCATGAAATTCTCTATGCAGCATGCACTTATATTATGCATTATTTTTCCCTGTGTATGTTTCGGCTACGATTTTCTTTTACCATGCATAATTTCATGTCGTAATTATCTGTAAATATTTATTCTTACACTATTTTTTTTCGTTTATGTTACTTAAGATGAGATTTGTTGTTGGTGAATTGCCATAAAACAGACTCACTCAATTTTTCGTGGCATAGTTTGGAGGAATCTAAAAACTTCCATTTCATCAACACGAGAACCTCCCCTTAACTATAGAATTTTTAATCACTATCATGTGCTATTCTTCTCCTCTTCCTCTTACTCCTCCTCTTCCTTCTCCTCCTACTCCTCCTCCTTCTCCTCTTCCTCCTACTCCTCCTCTTCCTTCTACTCCTCCTCTTCCTTCTCTTCCTTCTCCTCTACATCATCCGCTTACTCTCTTCTTTCCTCCTCCATATCGAAATCCTTTTTTCCTCCCTCCTCTTCCCCAGCGGAAATAATTAGAGTAAGATGAAACACCTTGCGAGTAATTACAGCCACTGATGTCTCCCTGCATCCCACGGACCCCTCCCTCTATGTATCCCACCCCTCCCTCCCCCCTCCCTCCCTCAATGCATCTCTCCCCTCCCTCTATACTCCCCTCCCTGCATTCCCACCCTCCCTCTGCTCTTATACTCCTCTCCCTACATCCCACCCCTCCCTCTATACTCCTATCCTCCCTCTTCCCCTACACTCCCCTCTCTCTTTCTCTACACTCCCATCCCTCTTCCCCTAAACTCCCCTATCTCTTCCCCTACACTTACATCCCTCTTTCCCTACCCTCTCCTTCTCCCTCAACCTAAACCTTAATCTTTTTCAATCAATATACCTCCTTCTCCACCTAACACTTCATCCTTCTCCAGGGCCTTCCTTATTTCTTTCCCTCTGTAATATTCTCTCCTTCTCCTCTCTTTTATCAATACTTACCTCACCCACCCCTCCACTATTACGTAAGTGTAACACCACCCAACCATTACCCTCCCCCCTCATCTCTCTCTCTCTCTCTCTCTCTCTCTCTCTCTCTCTCTCTCTCTCTCTCTCTCTCAAGGATATCTGCTATGCGACCCGGAGCTAATATTTGCTCTTCATTACAGAGCAGCCCGTATTCTTGTTCACCCAGGGACTCCACCACATAAATGCCTCCGTGGAAGCAGACCTAACAGAGCGTCGGGAAACACTGATGTAAACAAACACGAAAAATACATACAAGGTGAGCGAGTCCTTTTATGCTGAGTAGATTTCGTGAAGAGGAGACACATTTCGTTGAATATCCGAGTGTATCTATGTAACACTTTGAATACTCTTCTCTCCCACCTATAAAATGGTATAATTTATTGTTTTAATCTTCTCTTCAATGGTTTGAGAGTAACTAATACCTTCTTTTCTTATATATATATATATATAAAACAGCTAAAATTGGTAAAGCTCTGCATGTGATTCTTACTAAGTAGTTCAAAAATGAGACATGCATATCTTTGACAGGTTCATACATCTTATATATATATATATATATATATATATATATATATATATATATATATATATATATATATATATATATATATATATATATATATTTTTTTTTCTTAGATTCCAGCATCTGAAATGATGAATGTGTGCACAAGAATCGATCAATATTCAACAACTACTCTCTGACTCACAACTTGAAAAATATGAAAAATAAGAATATGAAAAATAAGTAAGTTGAGTAATAATTTTGTTTTCCCCATTTCGTGTTTGATGTGATGGCGTTATTGACAGTCTTCCAATAACTGTAAGAGGGTATGGGGACGTCCATTAAAGATGATGGCAAAGATTACAGAAAGCCATTACGGGATTACACAGCCATTATAACGCAACTCAATCTGACCCACGCAGATTGAGATAAATTTTTCCCCACTGTATATACTGTATTTTTTGTTAGGCACTTAACATCGATAGTAAAGATGAAATATATATATTTTTTTTATTGTGGAGTGAACTATACCTACAGCAATGATTTTACTACCACTACGACACACACACACACACAGACACATATCTCTCTCTCACAAACACACACACATCACACCCACACACACAGACACATCTCTCTCTCACAAACACACACACATCACTCTCTCTCTCTCACACACACACACACACACACACACACACACACACACACACACACCCACATCTCTCTCTCTCACACCCACACACATCACACACACACACACACACACATCGACTACACCACACAAGGATCATCTGGACATATAGAGTTCACAAAAGAGTCCATCATATTACAGGACAGATGGATGGATGCTGCTAAAAATATCCCTCCTCCCTTTATAGAGACGACAGACAGGCAGAATTCTACAGCTCGACAATCCAGGGAACGCATTGCCCACTTTCCAATATTAATCCCACTTACGCTAATCCTCTCAAGCACAGATAATCTCCCGTCGCTAGAGATTCGAACACCTGATACATTTCACTGACTCGACAACAAACTTTTACTTTCACTTGTACTCAGTTAAGGAGGAAATTCGGTGTTGGTAAATTTGAAGCAACTGAATCCTACAAACTTAATAATAATAGTAATAATAATAATAATAATAATAATAATAATACAAATAATAATAAGACGTGGCAAGACAAGATGTAATGAAAGAGGAAAACTTGAGATACACGAACTGGACAACAATGAACGTAATTTGAACCACAATGAGAGGAGGATAAAGTTCATGGAATGCAATGACGTGCTTGTGTGTGTGTG
>JAWZYT010004399.1:30000-40000 GCA_034508575.1 Petrolisthes manimaculis
CCAGCGTTACATGATACAGTTTTTATAATTATAATGGTCGACTTTTTCTCCCATTTCTCTGTTTTATTCTCCAGTGTTGATATATAATACAGTTTTTATATAATGATTCACTAGTTATACATTTAATATCCAAGTCAACACCGCGACACGCCTCTACTAGACTTTCTCTGTACGTGACCTGCTTAAGCTACAAACGAAAGACAGAAAGCAGGCGTGAGGATCTGCTGGGTATCTGCTGGGTGTTATCTTACGTCTGTGGCCTCCTGATACAGCTACTGCCTTACTACACTACATCACTCCTTTTGCACGTACACTTTCCTTCTCATATTGCTTGTACTTCCTCTACCAGCTTCTTCTCTTATTTTTTTCTTTTCCTGCTTTCGTGCACTCTCCTTCTCTTTCCTCCAATTCCTTTCCGCTTTGCTCTCTTGTCCCCCTACATGTTATTTCCATTTCTTCTTCTAATTCTTCTTTTGCTCTCTCTCTCTCTTTCTCTCTCTTCCTTGCATCCCTCCATCTTACTATCCTTCTCCTCTCCTGTATATCCTTCCTCATATTTTCCTCACTTCTTCCTGCTTTCCTTCTCTCCTTCCCCTTCTCCTTCTCTCCTTCCCCTACTCCTTCCTCCTCTTTCCTTCTGCTTCCTCCTACTTCCCTTCTCCTTCTCCTTCCTCCTACTTTCCTACTCCCCTTCTCCTACTTCCCTACTCCCCTTCTGCTTCCTCCTACTCCCCTCCTCCTTCCTGCTACTTTCCTACTCCCCTTCTCCTACTTCCCTACTCCTTCCACCTACTCCCCTTCTGCTTCCTCCTACTCCCCTTCTGCTTCTGTCCTTGCTCTACTGTTGGTGGTGAATGGAGTGAGATGAACCAGAGGTGTGGGAACGACGTCACCAGCCACGACTGCAACGAATTAGTGAACTCAGACGTGCAGTACTGAGTTGCAACCACCACCCTCACCACAACACCTTCACACCCACAACCACACACCACTACTTCACCTACAACCACAACCACACACTACTACACACCACCACTTCACCTACAACCACACCCTCACCACAACACCTTCACACCCACAACCACACACCACCACTTCACCTACAACCACAACCACACACTACTATTGTTACAACCACCCTAACAATATATTATAACACCTTAACACCTACAACCACAACCACACACTACTATTGTTACAACCATCCTAACAATATATTATAACACCTTCACACCTACAACCACACACACACCACTTCACTTACAACCACAACCACACACTACTATTGTTACAACTACCCTAACAATATATATCACTTTTACACCCACAACCACACATGTACCACTGCTGTTACAACCACGACTACACACCTCTACTATCATGACCACACACCACCACCCCACAACATAATATACAGCTGTACGTTTCTTAGGGTACGAGTGTTAAAAAAAAAACACCCTCACCATTTAATTCTTACGGGCACACCTTCACATCACGACTACTACAACTGCCCCTCTCACATCTCGACCACCACCACCACCACCACTACCACTACCACTACTACCAACACTACCACCTCCACCAGTACCACCCTCAAGTCACGATGTTTAAACCAGTGATCTTGTGGCTTTTCTGAACATGCCACTGACACACTATGGTATATCACACGGGGTAAACTGCTCAAGGTTATCATCAGGTGGCGATATTAGAAGGTAGTAAACTTATAACTGTATTTACATTGGAGCTTCACCTTGATTCTTCCCTTAACAGTATGCCGGGAAACAGAATCAGATGAATAAATGTAATGGTGTTCTTTCTGTTGTTTTGGAATAGTTAAGAGGAATCAGTTGCTCCAGATAATTTACCAAAAGTCTATCATTCCAGTTTCTATTATTTGGTCATGTGTTTTGTCGCCTTGTGTACTTTTTACCTTTGTCTATATATGGTTATCTTTCTCTCACTACCTATCTATAAAGGTGACTCTCTCCTCTCTCCTCTCTCTCTCTCTCTCTCTCTCTCTCTCTCTCTCTCTCTCTCTCTCTCTCTCTATTGTAGCTATGTTTGTGTGAAATTTTATCCTTCGTAACCAACCTGCCTTGTTACTAAAAATGGGAAACATATTGGAGAGAGAGAGAGAGAGAGAGAGAGAGAGAGAGTAAATAGGGGAGATAGAATCTTTGTAAGTGTGAGTTACATGGGTGTGAGAGGCACTAACTAGAGTTCCCTCCTTGTACTGACTTCCATGTGAGAACTAATGAGCATACCAACACCACTACCACCACTACCACCACCTCCACCACCACCACTACCACTACTACCACTACCACTACTACCACTACCACTACCACCACCACCTCCACCACCACCACTACCAACACCACTACCATCACCACCATCACCAACACTACCTCCACTACCACCAACACCAACACCACCTCCACTACTACCAACACCATCTACACCACCACTACCAACACCACTACCAACACCTCCACCACAAACACCATCACCACTACTACCACCACCATCTCCACCAACACAAACACCACCACCACAAACAGCTTCACCACCACCACCATCACACCACCACCACCACCACCTTCTTTCTACCTTCCTCTTTCATTTTACATCCTTTCACAGAACACTCTCGTTTTTCATTCCTTCAACATACTTTCACAATATCACTTGGCATCTTTCTTCATTTTTCTTTTCCTTCGTTTTATCCGTTTCCACTTGCTTCCTGTCTTTCATTCCCTCTCCCTTCGCTAAACCTTTTAGATCCTTTCAACTTTCCTTTCTATTCATTCGTGTTCACAGCTCTCTTTATATCGCTTCCCCCTGTTCCCAATTTATTTGCCTTCCCTCTCTTCTCCCTACTTCCATTAATATTTTCAAAAGTGTCGCTCACATCTTTTTTTTTTTTTTTTTTTTTTTTTTGGCAAGACGCTTTCCTTACTGGTTCGACCTGTTAAAGGAGTTTCATCTCGAGTGACGTTCTACCAACGTATCCAATTAGTTGAAATTTTATATGTTTAAGCATTTAAAATCATCATAATAATAAAAAATATATAGAGAGATCTTTACATACAGATAACGCTATATTTAGGCCAAGTATGAACACCGGTCCAGAATAAATAAAAATAAGAAACTATTATTTTATCGATTCAACATTAATTTCAAGACAAGAGACAGACAGACAGACAGACAATAATACATCTGTGTTGGGATTGTGTGTTTGGGCCAGGATCAATGACCTAGCTGCTCGGGAGAAATCTTGGGTGCATGTCGTGATTGTAGTTTTTTTTTTTTTTTTTTTTTTTTTTTCGTGTGTGTGTGTGTGTGTGTGCGTGTGTGTGTGTACATGATGTCAGTGGGTTTGCGTGTTTATGAGTGTGTACTTCTGTGAAATAATATACTGTACTACTTCCCCTTTACACCATGGTCAAGGACTATGTGCCACGACTGGACATACCTGCAGTCTTACTTTGCTAACATACAACACATACACAGCGAACGATGAAAACTGATCACCTGCAAATATTAGAACAGGTCATGTCATATAATATTTCAACTCGGTAACGCTGAGAGTGACACAAGAGCCCAAGGCGACAGAGAGACTTTTTTTATCTTATAAACTCGTAATTAAAAGTCAAGAAGATAATTATGCAGTGCTCAAAAACCAAACCAACTAACACACTAACCAACATCGCCTGCAGCCATTCCCACACTATAAAAAAATATACATGTAAGTACAGTACACCCAGACACACACACAGACACACAGACAGACACACACACGACCCACATAAACAGATTGCAAATTAACTTCCCTCTCTCGCGTCCTGTGAAATTCAACGCAGCCTTTTTCACCAAACATTTCCATGCCATTCAAAACGATGAAATACGCTCGTTTGTAATTTGCACCGAAAAAAAATATAAATGGTTAATAACATGAGTCGTGACAATGTAGTGGCAATGTTTTTCTCGGTGTAAAGTTTCGACACATGGATAAAAAAACTACTTTAATCAGCCACATTTATTATACATACATACATGCATAAATACATGGCTGGCGTATGTGTGTGTGTGTGTGTGTGTACGTGTGTGTGTGACAAGAGAGGGTATGCGCAGACTTCAGAGCAGCCAATAATATCCTTCTTTTCACACACACACACACACACACACACACGTCAAGAAGCCCTAACTCTATTCAACCAACAAGGAGAGACGAATAACAGTAGTAGCAGCAGCAGTAGTAGTTTAATTGGGGTGATCTTGGGCTTCTGTTTTCCCGAGGTTTAACAAGGAAGAACTGTACAGGCTGGGGAAGAGAGAGATGAGTAAGAAGAGTGTTTAATAAGTGCTCTTGAACACGCTATCATCCCCACTCTCTCTCTCCTCTACTCTACCCCCTCTACTCTCTCTCTCCCTTCTACACTCTCTCTCCTCTACACCCTCTCTCCTCTCCCCTCTCTCTCCCCTCTTCACTCTCTCCCCTCTACACTCATCACTCACCTCTCATGCTACTCTCCACCTTCTGTCTGGTTTATAATGATGCGTTTCCTCCTTTCCTTGTTCTCTTACGTTCTTTCTTGTTCTTCCCTGCTCTCTCTTGGTTTCCCATGTTATCTCTTGTTCACTCTTGTTCACTCTTTCTTTCTCTCCCTCTTTTTTATATACATACTATCTCTTCATTACCATAGAAACACTCGTTCTTTCTTTACCCCCTTCCCCTCTGACGTGTAAACTCTCTCTCTCTCTCTCTCTCTCTCTCTCTCTCTCTCTCTCTCTCTCTCTTCCTTACTCAACCAGCAACTCCTCTCTCTTTCTGTCTTCTCATACTACCGTTTCCCTCTGGCTTGTCCCTCATAAAACCCTCTGCACCTCACTCTCCTTATTCCTCTCCTCTTGACCAGTTATGTCAATCTATTAGTTCAGTTCCTCACTTCACCTCAACCATCTTCTCTCTCATTCATTCCCTCCTCCCTTCCTGCTCCTCTCTCTCTCTCTCTCTCTCACACACACACACACACACACACTCTTCCTCTCTCACATACGACATCACCCCTCGCTCCTCCTCCCCCTCATACACACACACACACACACACACAGATGCTGCTCAGTCTCTCACCGCGTTGCTTTTTTTGGCCAAGTGGGTTTGAAAGACCATGTACACACGCGTAGGAGAATCTGTTTATCTGCTTACATGATTTTGGCTGACGGGTTAAATCTTACAAGGCAGAAATAAGGCTGTTGATTTTTTTTTTTTTTTACAGCAAGGTTGAAAGAGGAAGTCATAATTAGGAGTCCTGAGTTGATTCCTGAGGCGTAAAGTTGTATACGCTGAATAAATATTTGTAGAAGGAAGAATAATTTAAGGTTGTAGAAGAATAGTTACGAGGAATTGGATAATGAAGTGAGAAGTAAGGTTGCATAAACGAATTAGGAAAAATAAGATAAAAGAAAAAGTAAGGTTATTTGATACAGAAAGGTTTATTATGAAGGAAAGGTGGTTGGTTGTCTGAAGAGGTGTTGTGCTGGTTGTAGAAATAAATGCAAGTAAAATGACAGGAAAAGTATGAAGCAAGAATTACAATAAATAAAAAACAATAGGACAGAAAAGAAGTGATTTGGTGGTGGTGGTGGTGGTGATTGTTGTTGGTGAAGCAAGGAGAGTGTGGAGGGAGAGTGTGGAGGAAGGAGGGAGAGTGTGGTGGAGGAAGGAGGGAGAGTGTGGTGGAGGAAGGAGGGAGAGTGTAGTGAAGGAAGGAGGAAGGCTATACTCGTGAGAAGGTGTTCGTTCAGTTTCTCATCAAGTCTGACTGCAACCTATAATACCAATGGGTTGTGTTGGATGGGTTCAGTCCTCACACTTGTACCTTGGCCATCCATTTAAGGAGAGAGTATACATTTGCTACACACTGGAGTACCTTGATTCCTCCAAAGTATGCCAGGAAACAGAACCAGGTTAACAGATAATAATGGTGGCCCTGTTGCTTGGAATACTTTGGTGGAATCAGTTGCTCTCAGTATGACCCTCCACTGTCTCTTTCTCCCCTTTCTCTATCCCCTCTTTCTCTTTCTCCCCTTTCTCTTTCTTCCCTTTCTCTTTCTTCCCTTTCTCTTTCTCCTCACGTTGTTATTCCACGGCAGAAAAAAAAAAGAGTTCCTTGATTCACTATAGCTTTTCGTTTTGGTCTCTGCAGTCCGTCTGAGAGAAAGGTCTTTATCCCATCTTGTCTTTTCAACTGTTTCTTTCGTCTTTCCCAGAGATTCGACACGGATGTTCGTTAAGGGAACTATTATTTTTATATGCGGCCTTTTGCTATATACTAATTCCTCTAAACAGTAGCTGGATAGGTAATGTAAGGTAAGGTTAGGTTAGGTTTGGTTAGGTTTGGTTAGGTTAGGTTTGGTTTGGTTTAGTTAGAGTTTCTTGTTCAAACATTTCCATAACAACGAAATGTACTCAATAAAGTTACAGTCGAGAGTATGAATAAAAATGCACTGATATTATATTTACAAATTAATAGTTCTCTCGATCGTTATCCAATAGAGTTTTTTTTTATTGTGTGTGATGTGATCAGCTAAGACATGGATTTGCTGAGACAGACTTTTGAAGTGAACGGATGAGAATGAAAGAGAAAAAAATAATGAAAGAAAAAAAATTGCATCTCAAGTATTTTTGCTCCAATTTTGGCGATAACTTCGTCACTGTCTTTTTTTTTTTTTTTTTTTTTTGGCTTTGTCGTCGGTGTCATATATAAAAATAAACCTTCACGCTGAATCCTTTAAAGCCAGACAAGACAGACAGCTTCGAAAAAAAAAAAAAAAAAAAAAAAAAATCAGCTGTACAAGTTCGGCGTTTTCTTCCCCGGACAAAGTTTTAATTCGGCCCTTAAAATTGGAGCCTCGGATCACCCCCCAGCAGCCCCCCATTCCCCCCCTCCCCCCCTCCCCTTCCCCTTCGGACACGGCAGTATAAAAAATAATAAAGTCTTTGAACCTTGACTTTACGGCCGGAGTTGGAAGGTAAGGAAGTATGTTGGTGGTGAGTTGATGGTGATGATGAAGGTGATGGTGTGTGTGTGTGTGTGTGTGTGTGTGTGTGTGTGTGTGTGTGTGTTGGTGGTTGTGGTGGTGGGAGGGTATGAGAATTGATTTTGGATTGAGTTGAACTTGATGGTGCATGATGAAGGTCGTGTTGTTGTGGTGATGATTTGATGATGGAGGTGTTATTGTGGTGGTGGTCGTGTTGTTATTGTGGTTGTTGTTGTTGTTGTTGTGGAGGTGTTGTTGTTGTGGTGGTGGTGGAGGAAGTAGTGGGAAGGAAGGAGGACTGATTATTGGTTGGAGTGGTGGCAATGACGGGGAGGTGGTGATGGATTGCTAATTAGGGAAACACAATACAAATATTATATTGTAGCGGCAACCTTTATTACATTGTATGTCATTGAACATATTCCAGGTTGGATACAAGAAGTTCATATGCAATGTAATATATGAGGATAACCACACACTAACAACACACTAACACTGACACCAATAAACATACTACACAAACAAACCAACCTTGTTTGTCATTAATTCCCAAGGTGAAGATAACCCAACATCTTCACTACATGTAACCTCGTGTTACATGTAGTGAAGATGTTGGGTTATCTTCACCTTGGGAATCAATGACAAACAAGGTTGGTTTGTTTGTGTAGTATGTTTATTGGTGTCAGTGTTAGTGTGTGTTTATTCGTTAACTCATTCGTTAACTCATGAGAAGATACTGTGCATAATTACTGCCTCATGTAATAATATATTAATATATATTGTATTGGACACCAAGTTACGCAAGTTTAGACGTCTATAACATTATCTAATTTTATAATAATATATTTCTATGCACACTAGAACTCGTTAATTCGCCACCACTTACCTAATTGTTTATGTCATTGCAGGCGAAAGATTTTATCACGTCGCTCTACAATGTTCCACCAACTCTGATTCCTCCCCAATCATTGTTACCAGCTCAAATGACAAAAACATCTAAATGAGGGAGGTGGGTAGATAGGTATTCTGTTCCCCCCTCCTTCTTTTTCTTCCACTTACGTTTTCTTTAACTAAGTAACGTGGTCGTGAATTTACGAGCTCGAGTGTACATGATACCAAGTTACGTAAATTGAGACGTACAGTACCGTATATACTTAACCCACATTTCTTTATATTATCTAACTTCTTCACAGTAATGGAGGAAACTTTCTCTTGCTATTAATGACCTCTGCAACCACATAGTGTCATCGTTACGAGTTGTGGATTGTTGCCATCATTAGCGGGTACAGTCACGTTCAATTGTCAACACCTACGAATCAAACGGCCTCGATAAATAATGTAAAACTATAAAAATTTTAGCCTTTGGTCTGTAATATTGATTCATAAAAAGATTCACTCAAAATGGTTCCCTTTTATTCACCAGAGTGTACAGGACTTTTGATCGTGACTGTACATTCTCTCTCTCTCTCTCTCTCTCTCTCTCTCACACACACACACACACACACACACACACACACACACACGCACACACACACACACAGCTACGAATCCATGACATGCCACCGACCGCCCGAACATTATAACTTTGGGACGGCAGCACGTGGTAAAATAGACAAGTCCTGAAGTCATTGGGAAAAGTGTATAAAGTGTGTATTTTATGTGAGCTGGTAGTCTCTTGCATCAGGGGGAATTTATATCACTAATTAGCGAAGGCAAGTTGGGGAGCAGTGCCAGATTAAGCATTTGGCGAGCTGACACTACCAATACTACTACCACTACAACCACTACTACTACCATCACTACTACTACTACTACTACCACTACTACTACTACTACTACTACTACTACTACCACCACTACTACTACTACTACTACTACTACTACTTCCACCAGTACTAACACTACTACCACCACTACTAACACCATCACCACTACAACCACTACTACCACCACCACCACTACCACCACTACCACCACTACCACCACCACCAGGCTCAGATTGCTCTCGTACACTATATAATAATTACAGTCTCACATGTTGCGGGTTTAATAGTTTCTGGGAGAGAATACGACATTTAATTACTTTAAAATAGGTGGAGTGAGTGAGGTTTGGTTAGATAAGGTTTCTATTAGATTTTTAAATGGGTTGGGAGGTAGGTTTGGTTAGATAAGGTTTCTATTAGATTTTTAAATGGGTTGGGAGGTAGGTTTGGTTAGATACGGTTTCTGTAAGTTGAAAAAAAAATAGGTGGAGTAAGGTTAGGTTAGGATAGATAAGGTTTCCGTAATTTTTTTTTTTAATGAGTGGGAGGTAGGTTTGATTAGATAAAGTTTGTACAAGTTTTTAAATTTAGTGGAGGGAGTTTGGGTTTGATTAAGAATTTTATAAGATTGGTTAAACTAAATTAGATCAAGAGAGTTTAAGCTACAGCGAATCAAATAAAATCAGGATAGTTTAAACAAGATCAAGTCATATTTTCATGGTAGAGTCGAACATAGTAATAAGCGTCAACATTTTAGAGCGAGAAAAGGGAGTGAGTTTCCCCCCCGTGCTGAAATGAGTCTAGCCCAGTTTAGAGTAATAACATTTGAGGGGAAGCTTTGCCAGACCTACCGAGCGTGTAAATATTATGAGCTGCTGCTGCCCTTGCGATTTTGGTGCTTAATAAATGGGAGAGTCGAGTGTTGCTGCTGGTGAAATCTGGAGCAACTGCATTTCCTCCAAGCCATTCCAAGCAACAGACCACCATTATTTATGTTAAGCTAATCCTGTTTCCTGGTATATTTAGGAGGAATCAAAAGTATAATTTTCCCTTTAATTAAACTTTGATTTAGTGACTCGGGTTTCAGAATCATCATAGCCATTATTACTGTATAAACACTGGGAACTCTCTTGGTGTTTGTGTTATTAAGAGGGTAAGGTGTTTGTGGAGAATTAATTTGGTTGGGACTATGCTAA
>JAWZYT010004399.1:45000-55000 GCA_034508575.1 Petrolisthes manimaculis
CAAGTCAAAAAGGGAATGTCAGGGGTGAAAGTAATACAAAAAAACACTTCTATTCACCTTGTCCAAATTCACTTTTCTTCCTCCTCCTCCTCCTCCTCCTCCTCCTCCTCCTCTTCTTCTTCTTCTTTTTCCTCCTCCTCCTCATTTACTTCTGCTTCATAATTCTTTTCATCTACTCTTTCCTCCTCCTCCTCCTCCTCCTCCTCCTCCTCTTCCATTGTGTCTCTTGGCTGGTGTGTGACTCTCTTCCTCAACTGTGCACACCGATCTCACAATAACTCCATTTTTATTAGCTGACCTCGCCTCGTAATCTCTCTTTTTCTACCTCGCCCCTATTTGCTCTATCTTTCTCTCAAACACACACACACACACACGCACACACACACACACACACACACACACACATATATATATATATATACAAACATTCCATCCCTCTCATCCATATGACTAGGAGTGAGATGGTTTTAAAAGAGAGATTGATCTAATTTTGAAAGGAGACCTCCCTATATCTGGAAAACCCTGTACCGAACAATAGATAAAAATGAAAGTATATACATGAGTGAAGCAGAGGATATGAGTGAGTGACCATTAACTTATATAAGGGAAAATAGATCAACATTGGGCCTCAGTTGGTTCGCATCCCAGGAGTGGAGTTACATTTCTTTCCGTAACTGTACACTCGTTACTGATAATGACTGATTGGGAAAAGGGTGACTCGATCCTTGTCCCAATCCAATTAGCGTTGTGTTAACGAGTTGATAACCTTCCTGGCAAAGTCTATGAATCATGAGTGCACACCTCAACACAAATGTTTGTGGTGAGTGGACAAATGTCATCTATTTATTTCCATAAGTCTGTGGTGACAAGGACTGAAACTGGGAGAAAAAGAGTCCTGTTTCAGTTTAGACAGACAGAAAAGACAGAAAAGTAACCACCATCTACATCAGACCATGAAAATCTACGGTAAGCAGGACATATTTTACATCTTGGTTACCTTCACTTAAAATAGTAATATACATATTAATAATATAAATCCTCTATCAAGATCCAGATTTAAAATTCTTACAAAATATCTTATCAGTTAGGAGGTCTACCTTTAGCTTGTTGCGTAACCTTGATACCAGACTAAAAATAAACAAACAACCCGAACTTAAAATACAACCTCCTGAGGGAAGCCAAGACTGGACTCGTCTGCATCCACCTTGAACTTGTTTTACACCAAGAAACTCACAGACTACACAAGGTAAAGAACTCAGTTGACTCCCACAGGACCGGTCTGACAGGAGGGACTGCAACTTTTCATTCACCAACACTTTATAGGGAGTAAAAATTAGACAACATGGGACAAACGCTAAGCAATTGATTCCATACACCAGCCAATAAAATGTTACAGTATACTGGTGAGGGATCAGCTCGGTGGTATATTCTGGAGGAATCAGTTGCCTATAAATATTCTGCCTGTAACAGTTTACCCTTTACACCTACAGCGAGGCCCAGTCAGTAAGTAACATCTCTCTATCTCATCCGCCTCCCCTGCTCTCTGTCCCTTCCCTTCCCTTCCCCTTCTAACTCACTGTAACTTGACCCACATAAAGAGGCGAGACGGAAGCAGGGAATAGAGGAGGAGGAGGAGGAGGAGTGATATCTTTATGACCAACAATGTACTTTACTTTACACGCCTCTGGGATTTGTAAAAAAGAATGTTGCTAAGTGTTCTATCTGGGATTTGTAAAAAAGAATGTTGCTAAGTGTTCTATCTGAGATTTGTAAATAATAATGTTGCTAAGTGTTCTATCTGGGATTTGTAAATAATAATGTTGCTAAGTGTTCTATCTGGGATTTGTAAAAAAGAATGTTGTTAAGTGTTCTATCTGGGATTTGTAAAAAAGAATGTTGCTAAGTGTTCTATCTGGGATTTGTAAAAAAGAATGTTGCTAAGTGTTCTATCTGGGATTTATACAATAGAATGTTGCCAAGTGTTCTACCTAGACGAATCAGTTTTATCCTTTACAACTAAACTCAGATCCATACAATATGAAACAAGTATAGGACGACACAGAAAGGGGGATGTAAAAGTGATAGCCTATAGTCAAGGATTTAGTTAGAAACATATCAACTAACATCTCTCTAGATCCGTAAGAGCCCAGCCTACAGCAGGATATGTCATCACACTACAGGCTTACCATCAACACTCAGCCAGACTGTGAGTGACACTTGAGTTCACACACTAGACACATATAACTTATCTGATCCTTGTCAACACCAATCCAGCCAGCTCAGTAAGTATCTCAGGGTTTAAACCTTTTATTTATTTCTGACAATTTTATCTTTTACCTACGATCAGGCCTAGCAAAGTCTAAAGAGGGTTTGGGAACCAAATGGTATCGAAGGATTGAATAGACGAGAGCTTTTCCAACCTTCCGGGACGAGAAATGAGCCAACCCAGCAGGCAAATCCTGTCATCCGTGTTGGCTTAACTACAAGAGCCCCGTAAACTTCACAACACGCTGGTGCCTCCTTCCTTCACTGGTTGGCTGGCTGGCTCTATGGCTGGTAGTGGGTAGTCTATAGGCCTATACTCTTCAACGGCACAATCACGCCTGTAGAGTCTATTCTCCGACCCCTGATCTAGGCCTTGGGAGGAGGAGGAGGAGGAGGATTAGACCAACACGATTAAGGGGAAGTTCGCTTGTTGGTAAATTGAAGGGCTACTGATTCCTTCAAACTATGCCACGAAACAGACGCCCTCAAGGGTACTAATAGGTAAACGGTTTCATGGCATAGTTTGGAGGAATCAGAGACCTTTCATTTCACCAACAAAAAAATATCCCATTAAGACAGTTTAAGAGAGAGGCTTAAAGTTATATTTTTTTCTGATATGAGTTGTCAAGAGGTGTTGCTAAGTAGAGGACCGCGTCTCACCCACCTTAGCAAAGCCATACACAGCATTAGTAGCTTGACTATACATGGGTTGTCGATGTTTAATGTTAAAAAAAGTGAGTAGACAGAATAATGTAACACACAAAAATTAACACAAAAATTAACACACACACACACACACATACTGGCTATCTAATTATCTGTGTCACTGTGTGTGTGTGTGTGTGTACCTCTGTCTATTTAACCTAAACTGTTTGAGTGTGTGTTCCTCTATCTATCTAATTGCCCGTGCGTGTGTGTGTGTGTGTGTGTGTGTGTGTGTGTGTGTGTGTGTGTGTGTGTGTGTGTGTGTGTGTGTGTGTGTGCTTGCTTCCCTCCATGCATGTGATCATCCCTTCCCCAAGATCGCTGGAGATAAGCACTGTTTCCTCTCCTTCCACATGGTGAGAGAAGCCAGGCAAGGGGATGATGCGATAAAGGAAGAGAGGGGTATTATCAGCCAGTGTGTGTGTGTATGATTGAGAGAGTGTGTGTGTGTGTGTGTTTATGTTTTGTCTATCTAATTGTTTGTGTGTGTGTTCCTTTGTCTATCTAATTGTGTGTGTGTGTGTGTGTGTAATTGTGTGTATGTATGTGAGTGTGTGTGTGTGTATGTGTATCTGTGTGTATGTGTATGTGATGTGAGTGTATGTGAATATGTGAGTGTGTTCCTCTGTCTATCTATCTAATTGTTTGTGTATGTATGTGTGTGTGTATTAAGACATAAAGACAATTATTATACACGTAAGATTCTGCTTCTAGATAATAATAATGATAACATGCAACTGTCTTTCAAGGAGAAGGCAATCTGCACAACACATAATGTCAAAGGGACTTAAAGACCATGTTTGAAAATTGGAGGCTTCTGATTCCTTCTGACCATGCCACGTAACAAGCTCCTTCCATGTAGGTGATGTTTCGTGGTAATATTTGAAGGACTTATTTATCTCCAATTTTCTGACTACAACACAAAAAACACATCAAGGACGTAGTTGAAGAGAGAGTATACTTTTGGTACATTGGAGTGCCTTGATTCCTCCAAAATATGCCAGGAAACAGGACCAGATGGACAAAAATAAAGGCGTCCTGGTGCTTGGAATAGTTTGGAGGATTCAGTTGCTCCAGATTTACCAACACAAAATTTCCCCCTTAACTGAGTAGGAGGTTCCAAGTCTCAAGGTGTCAGTCAGGTTCGATTTCAGATGATATTCGTGTGACCATTATTATTATTATTATCCTTCATTGACAAAACATCATCAATACATATCTAATTCAATACAATAATGACATATATACACATTCTATACATATGCAGTTTTAGACATACTGTATTGTAAACAGATTCATACGATACACATATATACAGTATACAGTACATATAATTATACATACATACTATATGATAAATATTAAAATAAAAATAAATCGTATAATATGCAACGACAGGTAGGCTACATAGAACGAAAGATAAACATATAGACCGAACAATTAGGAAAGCGACGACGGAGGGAAGTACACACACACAGACACACACACACACACACAGTACAAACAAGGGGGCCACAGTTCATCATTTCAGGACAGTTTTCAAAAGCCCTCGTTTCATTTTGGTGGGCTCATCAAAATTATTTCCCAGGGGTCCCCTTGCTGGCTTGAAAGAAGGTGTGTGTGTGTGTGTGTGTGTGTGTGTGTGTGTGTGTGTGTGTGTGTGTGTGTGTGTGTGTGTGATGTAAGCAAATTGTAGACTACCGATGCCTTCATTCTGTGCCACGAAACAACAAGCACCGCTACTGAGGCTGTGTTTCCTGGAATAGTTTGAGGGAAGCTGTAGTCTCCAGTTGGTCGAGATTTAACAAGGCCCATAAGGTACTTGATCGATGATGGGAAGGGCAGTGAACTAAGGTAAAATGAGGCCAGGAAAGTGACAGATGGAAAGGGGAAAGGGGAAGGGGGAAGGGGAAGGGAGGGATAGAGGGGAGACACAAAGGGGACAGAAGCATAGATAGGATAATGTCATAGGGGAAGGATATATATACAGAGAGAGAGAGAGAGAGAGAGAGAGAGAGAGAAAGAGAAAGAGAGAGAGAGAGAGAGAGACGAAGAGGGATATGAAGGAGAGGGCATGCAGAGGGACGCTGCTGTATTAAAAAAAAGTGAGATGGATAGATAGATATACATGCAAAAATATGACAGTCTCGTTAAATGAAAGTGAGAGAGGAAGAGGGTCGAGAGGAGGGAAGGGTTGGAGGGAGAGGTGTAGGGAAGAGAAAACGTGTGGAGGAGGGAGAGAACGTGTAGATAGTGGAGAGAGAACTTGTGGAGGGGGAAGAGAGAATGTGTGGAGAGAAGAGAGAATGTGTGAAGGGAAGAGAGAATGTGTGGAGAGAAGAGAGAATGTGTGTAGAGAAGAGAGAATGTGTGGAGGGAAGAGAGAATGTGTGGAGGGAAGAGAGAACGTGTAGATGGGGGAGAGAGAATGTGTGGAGGGAAGAGAGAATGTGTGGAGGGAAGAGAAAATGTGTGGAGGGAAGAGAGAATGTGTGGAGAGAAGAGAGAATGTGTGGAGGGAAGAGAGAATGTGTGGAGAGAAGAGAGAATGTGTGGAGGGAAGAGAAAATGTGTGGAGGGAAGAGAGAACGTGTAGATGGGGGAGAGAGAACGTGTGGAGGTAGGAGAGAGAACGCGTGGAGAGAAGTGGGTCAAGTAGGAAAAGAAACAATATAATATTATAATTTCATACCGTATATAGAAAGATGAAAAAGGTGAAGGAGAGAAATAGCAAAGAATACGATAATCATGGAGAAGGAGAGAATAATAAAACAATAGAAGTCGAAAGTGTAAAAAAAAAGAAAAAAGATAAGAGTTCAATTTATTGTTTGATTTATCTATTTTGGAAACTTAGAAGAAAACGCTATGGGAAAAATAAAGATCGAACCCTTCTAAAAAAAAAAAAAATACTGTATGGGTGTAATAAATCTAATGCACCTAAAATACAGTGAGTGAACTTTGGTCCCCTGACACGGGTCCTAAAGTGATGCCTCAACTCAAAGGCCTCCACACTGATCAGGTTACTGGCAGCACCGAGGAACCTACTACATACATGGTGGTGGTGGTGGTGGTGGTGGTGGTAGTGGTGGTGGGAAGCTATACACGGTGGTGGTAGTGGTGGTGGTAGTGGGAAGCTATACAGGGTGGTGGTGGTGGTGGTAGTGGTATTACTCTGTGGTGGTGGTAGTGGTGGTGGGAAGCTATACAGGGTAGTGGTGGTGGTGGTGGTGTGTTGTGGTGTGGTAGTGGTGGTAGTAGTACTCTGTGGTGGTGGTGGTAGTGGTGGTAGTGGTGGTGGTGGTGGTAGTAGTGGTGGTGGGAAGCAAGATATGATACTCTGACCGGGTTGGTTTATGGAGTACTAGATTCACTTACTAAGGAATGTTGAAATATATACCATGATGAAATATACACCATGATGAAATATACTGTAATGTTAGTTGTAGTATTATTGATGGGAATAAAGAGACCAGTTTATAATCTACATAATTTAGTGTTATATTCATTCACGAGATATGCTTTCTATGCTTTATGTTGGTGCTTGTGTCTGTTTGTCTTTACACACACACACACACACACACACACACACAATGAAGGCTCAGAATAATGAAAACCTCAAACCAACCATCCACTTACCACTGGGCTAATCCTGAAGCATTAGCACAATGGGACAACAACACTGCCAAAACATCTTAATTATAAACATTTTCACCGAGTGGATTTTAACATTCATCCTTTTAACACACTACCTCACTCTCTCCCACTCCCAGGCACACACACGTTCACACACACACACACACACACACACACACACACACACACACACACACACTTACACTCAGACTCATACTTACACACCAACTCATACACACACTCTCTCTCTCCTCCCCTACTCTCTCTCCCTCCTCCCATCTTCTCTCTCTCTCTCTCTCTCTCTCTCTCTCAAGCCAGACAGCAGGCAGGCAGGATAGTATCTGGGACAGGAGAAGGATTGATACTCTCACAACTTTTCCTTCCTCTCTTCTCCTCAGCTCAGACACTAGTTCAACCCATTGCTAAGAAAAGTTACCCTTGTAAACTCCCTCATTATTTTCGTTTCTGCTGCACCGATTGTTTTCCGGGGGTTTAAAGGAGGCTACTGATTCCTCCTTACTCTTCCAAGCAACAGAATACCATTATTTTTGTTCATATGGTCCTGTTGCCTGGTATACTTTGGAGAAATCGAGGCACTGCAATGTATCAAAAGTATTCTGTCTCTTTCAAGTTCCTGTTTAGCCCCATTCACATTCTCTGACATACTGATGGGGAAAAGAAAGATGGCAGGAAGGAAGGAAAGAAGGATGGCAGGAAGGAAGGAAGGAAAGAAGGATGGCAGGAAGGAAGGAAGGAAGGAAGGAAGGAAGGAAGGAAGGAAGGAAGGATGGATGGATGGATGGATGGATGGATGGAAGGAAGGAAGGAAGGAAGGAAGGAGAGTGGTGTGAAGTGCCGGGACGTGAACGAGGAGAAGCAAGGGAACAAATCCAGGGAGACAATCCAAGATGAAAGAGCATCAAAGGAGGCTACATATCGGAAGGAGAGAATGAAGTCAACACGTGTACGAGGGGAAGAACAACAACAACACCAACAAACGGAAAAACCATAAGAAACAATAATACCAAGTAAGAATACAAATGTTAAATAGTTGAAAATATAAATGTGCAGACAGAAAAACACTGAAATGTAAATAAGTATAAAAGGAAGAAATAAATAGTTTAGTTAGACAGATTTAAAGAGAGAGAGAGAGAGAGAGAGAGAGAGAGAGAGAGAGAGAGAGAGAGAGAGAGAGAGAGAGAGAGAGAGAGACTGATGATGTAAGAGACGCGAGCACCCCACTTTGCTCATCACACTAATTGTGGCACCTTTATTGAGACGGGCAGGTCAACTGTGGGGTGAGGGTGAGGGGAGATGGGGTGAGGGTGAATGGAGATGAGGGGAAGGTGAGGGTGAGGGGAGATGGGAGAAAGATGAGGGTGAGGGGAGATGAGGGGAAGGTGAGGGTGAGGGGAGATGGGGGGAAGGTGAGGGTGAGGGGAGATGGGGGGAAGGTGAGGGTGAGGGGAGATGGGGGGAAGGTGAGGGTGAGGGGAGGTGGGGGGGTAAGGAGGAAAGAGGGTGAGGAGTGAAGGGGTGCCGAGTGCATAGAGTAAAGGGTGTAAAATGAGGAATAATAAGGAGTTTAAGTTAAGGTGAAGGATGGAAGGTAAGAAAGATATGTAGAAGATAAGGATTGATTTATTGATTGATTGATTGATACTAGGCGCCGCAACACCGAGGTCAAATAGCGCCAGATAAAGGTGAGATAGACTATAAGATGAGGAGTGAAGGGTGTAACTTGATCTGTGAAAAATACTGAAATGTGAAATAGCTTAAAAATTGGGAGCTAAGGCAAGAGAAACACCGTAATGTGAAGTTTACATGTGACTAAAAGATACTGGATTGAGTTGAGTAGAGAGGAGTGAAAGGTGTGGTAAAGTGGAGATGAGGCGTGAGGTGACGAGTGTTGATGATTAATGGGTACACCGTAGATGAGAATATAGTTTATCAGTTTGATTGGCGTCTCGATGATATTCTAAATTCACCCACCATCACCTCTGCTTCCCCTTGACACCAGACAGACTTAACTCCACCCCTCCTTCCCTCCTCCACTCCACTCCACTCTCCCCTCATTCCTCCACCCCTCCCTCCTCCACTCCACTCCACTCTCCCCTCATTCCTTTCAGTCTCACCAATTGTCCCCATGAGTGCCACGAGTCTATGTGTGTGTGTGTGTGTGTGTGTGTGTGTGTGTGTGTGTGTGTGTGTGTGTGTTACTACTACTCTATATAGTGTTATATTCATTCACTAGATGCTACTTCCACTAGCTACTCATACATAATATTGACCCTTACTAACTCTTCCTTCCAAACATTCCTCCTCAACACCAAACACTTTCCAACCAACCAACCAACCTTCTCTCATCACACCTAATTATGACCCTCAACACTTTCCTCTCTCACCACTCACCATATTTTTTTTTTTGTTTCGTATACGTACATAAAATATTCCTTCACACAACAACACCTGCCAGTACATCTTTCTAAGATCGGGTAAGAGATTAGCACTTCCCAAGATGCAAACCAGTAGATTTAAGAATTCTTTTATCTCAATAAGTATTAAAATATATAACTCCTTAACCTCTCGCTGATGTTTCTCATTTTGAAATATATGGTTTTATGTAGAATTTTGTAGCCATACAGGTGAGCTCTGTACCAAGAAAATTTTCATGTTGTATGTATATTCAATGTGACAATAAACTTACTTACTTACTTATATTCCTCCTACAACCACAGCTTCAAACACCACATCTCCAAACCCACCTACATCACATACCAACCCACCCAACACACTTCACTGAGACCTAAACACTATTATAGCTCTCAACATTTCAGAGCCTTCAAAAGGTCAACAACACTTCCAGCAGCGACACGACCTCTCCATTAATTTACCTCCAGCCCTCATTAACAATTTTCACTCCCAGCCGCCACCTCTGTTTTCCCAGGCTACCCTCCTTCATTTATCTTCCTTCACCAACACATAAATTATGGCTTCTCAAGTTCTCCACCCCGGCATTAGACTACTTCCACCACCCACTTCATCTATGTATCATTACTGCATGGGCCTCGTTCTACAGTTGTTATTCCCTCCAATCCAAAGGAAGGAAGGACGGAGGAGGAGGAGGAGGAGGAGGAGGAGGAGGAGGAGGAGGAGGAGGAGGGGAGGCAACGATAGTCAGGTGCATGCAAGAGGAAATAAAGATCCAGGTAAATAAAGACAAAAAAAATCATGACGAATGAAATGAAACCCGCGGCATTAGAAATGAAACTCAGGCGACAGAAAGGAAACCCGTGGAAAAAAAACAAACAGAAATAAAACTAATGGTTGTGAGATAATCATTTATACTAGGGCTGGCAGCGATAGAAGAAAACTCTCTTGGACGACAGAAATGAAA
>JAWZYT010004399.1:60000-68835 GCA_034508575.1 Petrolisthes manimaculis
AAAAAATAAAATTAATATACTCCAAAATCTAATCAGAAACACCCCGGGGGAAGAGTAAAATTAATTATATAGTTGGTTGGTTTGTCTGTCCCATTTAGAATTCTATGGGGATGAATAATAAATAATCTAACGTTAAACAGAAACATCCCCTGAAAAGAAGAGGCACTGTATTTTTTTTTTTTAATATAGTTGGTTGGTTTGTCAGTCATATTTAAAAGTCTATGTGAATGAATAATAAAGTCCTCTAAACAGAAACACCCAACCCCTGGAAATAGTAAAGTGTTAATCAATTAGTGCTTGCTCGTGTTTGCATCTAAGTTATAGCCTCCGGTGTGTGTGGCCTCCTGCAACACACCATGCAATTGCAGCTTGTACTACAGTTGCGGTAAAAAACTATACATATCATTCAACAATTACGTTATACGAATTAATCTCGAGGGGATGGAGGTCTAAAGGATAAAAATATATTATACTAAGACATACAAATTGGGTACTTTCTCTTAACTACAAAGTGTACTGTACTATTGTCGCCACACTCAAAAAGACCCGGTCATTTATTATACTTGGGAAGGGGACGAGGAGGAATGAACCTTACTCCAGCGACTGTATCTCCCATATGCAGACTGGGTACCTGATTTATAGTTCCCAATATCCTTTGGTGTTGTCATACACGTTGTTGGCCACCTACCTATCCACCTACTTACCTACCCACCTACCTACCTACCTACCTACCCATCTACTTACTTACCTACCTACCTTCCTGCCCACCTACTTACCTTCCTACCTTCCTACCTACCCACCTACCTACCTACCTACCTACAGTGTGTTTCTTTCTCTCATTAGTCGGTTTGCACTCTGTCATGTTCACTGAATTTCACTTGGCCATAAACAGTGCTCATTCATTCATCTATCCATTTATTCATTAATTCTTTCATTCATCCATTCATCTATCCATCTAATTATACTCCATCACCACTACTACCACTTGCACTTCCCTCATTATTATTGATACCATTAAAAATATTTGGAGTAACAGTGAGTGTATGACGAGTGCAGGCGATGCTACTAAAAGAGAGAGAGAGAGAGAGAGAGAGAGAGAGAGAGAGAGAGAGAGAGAGAGAAACGTTTGTAAGGTAGGTGCATGGAGATTCCTGAAGCCTGCAAGTGGTGAGAGAAAACAACACTCGAATATACTTCACAAAACAATGGTTGGTGGTCCCTGGAGGTAGTATAGGCTCCATGGGGTGGTCACACAATATGCAGATTCTACGGGAACCAACCACACGTTCTCGACAAAAGGTCAGGGAAGTGGCTGGGGTGAGGGCAGGTGAGGGGAAGGCAGATGAGGGGAAGGCAGGTGAGGGGAAGGTAAGCGAGGGGAAGGTAAGTGAGGGGAAATAGAAGATAAAATGAAAAAGAGAATATGTGAATGAGTTTTAATGTAATAACAAACATAGACAGGTGGTAAGATACTGGAGACATTAATTGTTCAACCATATACAACTCCTTTGATTTTCAGTCTCTGTGTGAGTGTACCTCAGTCTGTGTGGGTGTTTTTCAGTCTGTGTGGGTGTTTTTCAGTCTGTATGTGTGTTTTTCAGCCTCTGTGTGTGTATTTCAGTCTGTGTGTGTATTTCAGTTTTTGTGTGTTTTCAATCTGCGTGTGTGTGGTTCAGTCTGTGTGTGTGTGTGTGTGAGTATATTCTGTATCTATCTGTACGTATTTCAGTGTGCGCGTCTGTAACCCCCCCTCCCCCCTCCCCCCCTCCTTTGTGTGTATGTGCGTATGTGTGTTCCCCAGCGTTGCCTAGCCTCGGGGTGAACCTGTATTCCAGATTAATTAATAGTATCGCTGGCTGGCAGGAATGTTGTAGGTATTTGCGTGTTTGTGTTTTGGTGGGATACTATAGAGGTGGATACAGAAATTCCAATGATGGTACAGTCACGAGCACTAATAAGTATACAGACAGCTTTGGTTGCAGCTTTGAACAGTGTACAGTCGGCGGAAATAGTCCTGTCGCCTCACTTGCTTCACCGAGACACCCAATGTTCATAGACTCGAGATTATTATGTGTCGAAAACATGCGTAATTTCTTGAGTCCATGGCGCAGCCGTGGTGGGCGAAGCCCAGTGCTTGTTATTATTATTATTATTATTATTAAAAGTTGAATTATACTTTGAATTTTGTAAGCAGCCTCTACAACGAAAACGTTTATATTAATTAACCAAAAGTATACTATTCCTTTAATAAACCAAAAGTTTACTATTCCCTTATTAATAAACCAAAAGTATACTCTCCCCTTATTACTAAACCAAGAGAGAGTATAGGTGGGATGGTTGGTGTGTTCGTCATTGGTACTGTAACGTGTTCAGTTCCTTGCTTGGGTACAGAATCAACATTGGGGGGAAGAGGAGAGACTATAATATAAGACCCCAGCTCGTCTGGTTGATAGGACACTTCCATCCTGAGGGCCTCATTTCACCTCGAGTTATATTCCACTTCTGATGAGCGGCCACCTGCTCTCTCTCTCTCTCTCTCTCTCTCTCTCTCTCTCTCTCTCTCTCTCTCTCTCTCTCTCTCTCTCTCTCTCTCTCCTTAACTCAGTGATGATGTGAGAATGAAGAGTAAGGAAAAATATTTAAGTTTGTTTATATATATATATATATGAATTAATGTGTGTGTGTGTGTGTGTGTGTGTGTGTGTGTTGTGTGTGTGTGTGTGTGTGTGTGTGTGTGTGTGTGTGTGTGTGTGTGTGTGTGTGTGTGTGTGTGTGTGTGTGTGTGTGTGTGTGTGTGTTATATTATTTAGAGAGAGTCAGTTCGCCATGAAGGGGTATGGTGCGGAAATCATAAAATATTGGTTGGTGACGCTTGACCTAGTCCAATTTACCCACGGCCTTTCCTTTCTTCTGTGTCACACTGGAACTGGACAACTCGTTCTTGGTATCATCTGAACGAGACATGAAACAGAACAATTAAGAGATGTATTGTTTGTTCCTTTATGGTTATGTTGTTCCTTCAAGAATACGTATATATGTATTTGTATATTATGTATATATATGTATATTATAAGTTACTGGCTCTCCCTTGCAGAACATAATTTTTTAAAATAAGGTACTGCAGTGTTTTGAAATTCTCTTTTGTAACAATCTATCTAGCTACTGTAAATGCCTCCCCTTCCTTCCAGGGAAATTTTAAACATGCAAAAGGAATCGAGGAGAAGGGAGGCATGCAGGAGAAGAGAAATTGAGGAGAACAAGAGAGGGAATGGAAAGGCGATAAGAAAAACTAGGTAACAAGGAGAGGAGCTAGGGGAGGGGCCGAAGAAGGAATGGCGGCCACCTGACGAGACAGTGAGGGGACCGCACGAGAAAGTCAGGTTTATTCTGTGAGGTGTAAAGAATGACCAGCCTACCCAACATTCCCTGTCGGTGCGTGTCACGGGACCTGTCATCTGTTGGGATTGATTGATTGATTGATGTATATTAGGCGCCGCAACATCGAGGTCCTATAGGTGTGACAGCAAGCATGAAGGAAATGAAAAGAAAAGAGAGACAGTTGAAGAACTGAAAGCTAGTGGCTGGGGCCGAAGGGGCGCCAAAACCCTGTAAGTATTGCCCACATTACTAGAGGCAATGCCCCCCTACGGGGTCATCTGTTGGGAGCAGAGCCGGCTCTGGTTGGGAAGGGCGAGTTTGGCGGCGAGAGGATAGGAAGATGGTGACGAGGAAGGAGAGGTGATAGAAGAAGTGGATAGAGAGGAAAGGAAGATGTTGATGAGGGGGGAAAAGGTGATACAAGAAGTGGATAGAGAGGAGAGGTGATAGCATAAGTGGAGAGAGAAGATAGGAAGATGGTGACAAGGGAGGAGAGGTGATGGCAGAAGTGGAGAGAGAGGAGAGGAAGTAAGTGTCAAGGGGGTGAAACGTGATAGCAGAAGTGGAGAGGGATGAGAGGAAGTAAATGCCAAGGGAGGAGAGGACGTACGGTAAACGATAAAGGGGAAGAGGTGATAGCATAAGAGGAGAGGAAGTAAGTGACAAGGGGGGAGAGGTGATGGCAGAAGTGGAGAGAGAGGAGAGGAAGCTGGTGACAAGGAGGAGAGAAGAGAAGAGAAGAGAAGAGGAGGAATGCCTTATAGAGTACAATGCAATTTATTAATCTGTGCGTCTGTTTAACATCAATTTTTCCATCAGCCCCATCGATTACAGTATTGGACACAAATTTAGTTCCTTTCCCTGTTATTCTAATACTAAGATTGATAAATATTTTTTTTACAAAATTACTTTACATTGCATTACATAGCCATTATCGTACATTACGTATCATAACATATATTCTTTAATGACCTAAGAGAAAGATTATCTGTCACTATCACTTCTACACTTTTACACTGAGGCAAAGTGTGTGTAGTTTTAGAAGAGAAACTGATACATTTAATAAATTCAACCCTTGATACACGAAAGCGAGAAAGAGAGGAAACACCGCAAGACAAAATTTGTGGAGAGCTTCCCTGAGATCACCAATGATTTTACCAGGAAATACACAGGCTTGATCAAAGGGACAAGATCAGACGGAAAGAAAATAGTGGTTAAAAACTATGCACGAGAGGAAATCTAAAAACGTCAAGACATTCAATATGTTGACCATCAAAGAGACGCGATATAGGGAACCAAACATTGGAACAAAGTTGGAGAAATAACTCGAGGCCTTGAGAATCTTGTACAGTATTGGTAAGGGTATATTTACTCCCATCTATTCCTTCAGCCTAAATACCTATAATTTCAAGAACCAATGGTATGCTTGTGTCACGACGGTAGTAAGGATGTGTTCACGAGATAATCATCATCCACTTAAATTGTGACTCGTGACAGCTTGTCAGTTCTCTCCATATACATAAAAGATAGTGATTAAATGGTCGTGTATTGTGAAACCCATACGTCTCTTCTCACTTGCACATTTTTCGTAATTGTTAATGAATTTTTAAAGTGGTTCAAGTATATAATATTACACACGTAATAACAATCAAACAGAGAAATAAATAAATCACAGAAAGACAAATACATCACATAACCTTAAATACGTAATAATAAACACGCCTAAAAGAAACATAAAGAATAATTACAATTACTTTCAGGAAACTTGGTGTTGCAGAATATTCCGCCGAGGTTGAGGAGGAGAAATTGGCGAGAGGAGCTGCATTTTCTCAGACTCCAGAATGAGAGTGAGGAGAAATTAATATTTAATGTCTTCCTGGAAATATAATTCTATCAAGGTCACTTAAGAGGTGCTTCCAAGGACTGACTCGGAAATACTGCCGGAGGAATTGTAAGTGTAAATATCTTGCCAGTAATACACATACAGAACAACATTCATTTTCCTCTGTAAAGTAATCAGTAGTATATTCTTAACAGTCTTTCATTACAATTTAAAAGGGAATATTATTTTTTGGGTGAATTGAAGGGCTACTGATTCCTCCAATTTAGTCCAGAAAACAAACTATATTAATATTATAAGAGTAAGGGTTCTGTTTTGTTGCATAGTGTGGAGGGCTACCTGGACTCCAATTCACATATAAAGGGATAGGATACTTTTGGTACATTAGATTCCTCCACCCTATTCCAAGCAACAGCTCACCATTATATATGTTGATCTGCTCCTGTTTCCTGACATACTTTGAAGGAACCAGGGAACTTCACTGCACCAAAGGTTTATTATTTCCTTTAAGGGGGTGTGGGAGTAGGGGACAGGCTTGGGGTGGGACTGGAGGGGGTGCGGGAATAGGGGTGACAGGCTTGGGGTGGGTAAAAAGCCTGTCCCCCTATTCCTACACCCCCCCCAGTCCCACCCCAAGCCTGTCCCCCTACTCCCGCACCCCCCAAAAAAAACTACAAACCCCCCAAGCCTGTCCCCCTATTCCCACACACCCCAAAAAAACCTACAATCCCCCTAAGCCTGTCCCCCTACTCCCGCACCCCCCCAAAAAAAACTACAAACCCCCTAAGCCTGTCCCCCTATTCCCACACCCCCTTAATCATTCAAACTTCTGTATTATTCCCAAGTGTATAATGGTACAGGGAAAGGCACTCATCACTCACACTTCTTTTACATTGAAGGTTAATTAATGAGGTGCTCTCTATATTTTATCTCACTCTGAATAGATTATAGGCATCTTAAACATTCACCTGACCCGATCTGATTTGAACTGACCTGACCTGACCTGACCTGACCACACCAACCTGATCTCAAAATAAACCAAGTTACCCAAATTGATCCACACCAATCTGAGACGATCAAAATCCAAACTTAAAACAGAAATGGATATAAGAACATAATGTATAATGAACCAGTAAGTAAGCTACAATCAATGGGTAACAATGAGGGTGAAATATGGCTTTGGTTAGGTCTGTCCTGTTTATTTGGCATTTACGAAAGCAGGCGTTCAGTCGAGTTCATGTATGCGTGTGTGTGTACTGTATATGCGTGTGTGTGTATGTGCATGCGTGGGCGTGTACTGTACATGCGTGGGCGTGTACTGTACATGCGTGGGCGTGTATGTGCAAGCGTGGGCGTGTATGTGCATGCGTGTGCGTGTATGTGCATGCGTGTGAGTGTATGTGCATGCGTGGGTGTGTACTGTACATGCGTGGGCGTGTATGTGCATGCGTGTGAGTGTATGTGCATGCGTGTGAGTGTATGTGCATGCGTGGGTGTGTATGTGCATGCGTGTGGGTGTGTGAGAGCGTGCGATGGTGAGCGTGGCCAGGATAGGACAGTGTAATGCAGGCATGCAGGAAGGCTGAAGGCAGGAATGCGGCTGTGAAGAATGCATGTGAGAAGGGTCCAGAGTAAGGCAGGGAGAGAGGCAAGGATACACACAGAAAAGATGCAGGGAAAGCGGTCAAGCACATACTCAAGAGGAGGACGTGTCAAGCATATAGGATGGTAGGATAATGGAAGCAGGATGGCAGGTTATAGGTAGGACGACGAGGAAAGTTGTGCACGTAGGATATATGGCAGACAGGAGTGAAGGAGACAGGGTAGAGTGAGTGAGAGAGGGTAGAGTGAGAGAGACAGTAGTGAGGAAGGCAGGCAGTCGTGAGGCAATGGGGTGGGGGGGGAGGACGTGGCGTTGTGGGGTGTGTGGTGGAGGGGGTGGGGTTCTTGTGGTCACCGCGTCACGCTTCCAAAAATCGCGTCACTAGAATCCGGGAGGCGCCTTTGTAGAGGAATTTATGGTCAGGGTAAGGAAGGCAAGGGGAAAGGAAAGGGGAAGAAGGATAGGGGAAAATAAAAGGGAAGAAGGGTAAGGAAAGGGGAAGTAGGGGAAAGGGAAAGAGGAAAAGGAGCAAGGGAGGGGAAAATAGGGTAGTGTGTGAGTGTGTGAGTGTGTGTGTGTGTGTGTGTGTGTGTGTGTGTGTGTGTGTGTGTGTGTGTGTGTGTGTGTGTGAAAATAATATCAACAAATCATCTACATCTACAATCCACTCCTCCAGCATCCTCTTTCCCCCATCCCATGTTTCCAGATCCAACCCACCCACCTCTCTCTCTCTCTCTCTCTCTCTCTCTCTCTCTCTCTCTCTCAACTGGTGAATGGGGCGCTGTGAATGCCGCCTAGTCCTACACAAAGAAATTCAGACCTCCATTGCTCCTGTCTTCCCTTCGTTTCACACTGCCACACACAAAGACCCACACACAGACAGACAGACACAGACAGACAGACAGACAGAGAGACAGAGAGACAGACAGACAGACAGACATGAAACATTCCGATACAGTATAACTTTTGACACTGGTATATTCGAGTTCATCTGCTGCACATGTTTCTTTCGTCTCTCCTCCCTCAATACTTTAACACATACGAACCGCAATTAAGGACTATGTGATCTTAAAACTGTACCGATCGTGTGTATCTGTGGAGAATAGACGAATTTTACTCTCTATTTCATACATGTAAACAATCCAATATAGGTAGGGTTTATTACATTATTTCTTCAACAATGTAAGACACCTTCATTAACAGAACCCATAATGATATAATTATAAATGTAACAGCCAGCCACATTCCATAATTATTTGCTTCTGTAGGAAGGATGGGTTGGATATCAGGAAATCGATTTTATTTATAAATGTATACAGTGAATACATACATACAAACATACATACAAACATACAAACATACAGTACCAATTATCAATTTAACTGGTGCTGCTCGTTTGTTATGAAAATTACTACGTTACTATAACATACTTTCTCACGGTTGTAGTAGAATATTGTATTGAGATGATTTACGACGGACTGAAACACGACACAACCAGTTTGATGTTAAAATGTCTTCAAAATGTCAAAATTCCTTCCCTCCCTCCTTCCTTCCTTCTTTCCTTCCTTCCTTCCTTCCTTCTATCCTTCATCCATTTATTCATTTATTTATTTATTCATTCATTCATTCCCTCCTTCCTTCCTTCCTTCCTTCATCCATCCATTTATATATTTATTTATTCATTCATTCATTCATTCATTCATTGAGTCTTCAAAATGATTGGCGATCGAACCAAAACTCGTGGATATAAAAATACTGTACAAACGCGGGATTACCGATGCCAGAACGCCAAAATGCAGCAGCCTATACTATAGTTTCCGTGACGAATCAAGATGAAACTGTCGATAACGTATGACAAACGTCCAATTTGTCGAGCAATTTGTCATTCCAGTGAGTCTATATGTCAATGGGAGGCGCAGTGTGGTATATTCCAGTGGTGATAGGTTGTGGAGGGAGTGGGAAGATGAGTGGGTGAGAGAGTGGGGTGGAGAGATGAGTGGGGGAGTATGGGGAC